>JAVJIF010002909.1:0-102500 GCA_038442645.1 Agave tequilana
TGCTTCTGTCATTGAAAGAGCAACTGTATCTTGCAACACTGCCTTCCAACTAATGATGCACTCAGTTACTGTGAACACTTAGCCCGTCGTAGATCTTTCCTGATCAAGATCTCCTGCATAATCTGTATCAATATAGCCTTGTAGTAACTAAGCTTCCCCGTTTTCAATCTCTGAGACACCAAGCCTAGTCTCGCAGTCCCTCGTAGATATCTAGCACCCACTTCACTGCTTCCCAATGTTGCTTTTCTGCATTTGACATGAACTGACTTACTGTACTAACTGCATAAGCTAAGTCAGGCCTAATACAGACCATAGCATACATGAGTGATCCCACTGCACTAGCATATGGTACTCAAGACATCTCTTCCTCCTCTACCAGTGATTGTGGACACTGCTTGGAGGATAATTTGAAGTAACCTACCAAAGGAGTAGTGACTGGTCTTACTTCTGCCATGTTGAATCTCTCCAACACTTTGAGAACATAGTTCTCCTAAGATAGCCAAAGTCTGCCTGTGTTTCTGTCTCAAGTGATCTCCATACCTAGGATCTTCTTGGCTTCTCTCAAATCCTTCATGTCAAATTTCTTCTTGAGCTGAGCTTTAAGCTTCTGAATATGAGTCTTATTTTTCGCAGCATCAGCATATCATCCACATATAACAGCAAATATGTCAGATCATTACTCTGCTTGAAATAGACACAATTATCATACTCATATCGGTTGTCTTTGGTCTTGATCATGAAAGAGTCGAACCGTTTGTACCACTGCCTGAGAGACTGCTTAAGTCCATAGAGGGGCTTCTTTAGAAGACACACCTTATTTTGTTTACCTTCTTGAATGTAACATTTAGGTTGTTTCATGTATATCTTCTCTTTCAGCTCACGTGCAAAAACGTTGTTTTAACATCCATCTGCTCTAACTCTAGATCAAATTGAGCAACTATCGCCAATAGCATCCGAATAGATGTATGCTTAACTACAGGAGAGAAAATCTCATTGTAGTCAATTCCCTTCTTCTGAGCATATCTTTTGGCAACTAACCTTACCTTGTATTACTAATTGTCCTTCTTGCGAAAGATCCATCTGCAACCTATTGCCTTAGAGTCTTTGGAAGATCGACTAACGTCCATGTTTGATTTCTATCTAAAGACTCCATCTCTTTCTCTATGGCTGTAATCCACTTGTCGTGGTCATCTGCCTCGATCGCTTCCCTGTAATTGTCAGGTTCTACTGTTTCTGTTACTTATGCGAAAGAGACATGATCTCCATCCCAGCCATATCTTATTGGTGGCACCATAACTCTGATCGACCGCCTCAACGGTCTAGGTTGTTCTTGAGTAGCCTCCTATTTGTCTCCATATGAATCTGAGGAGTCCTTTTCTGACCCTTTAAGCCTTTTAGAGCTATCTGAGAACTCGACTCTCTTTTCTGAGTGTCTGCTGCCAAACTATCAGAAGCTCCACCTTACTCTTTATCCTCCGTCTCTGACTTTTCTCATAACATTGAATCTTCGTCAAAGACCACATCTCTGCTAGTAAAGGCGATATTTTTCTCAGGATCCCAAAGTCTGAAACCCTTGACTCCTTTGGTGAACCCGATGAAGATACACTTCATAGACCTGGACTCCAGTTTGTTCCTGTTCTGACTATCAACCAAACTATATGTCGGGCAACCAAAAATTCGTAGGGTTGAATAGTCCACAGATACTCCTCGCCATATATCTTCTCGGATCTGAAGATCAATAGCTGTGATGGTGACATGTTTACCAGATAACTCGCATGATTCACCGCCTCTGCCCAAGATCCTTCTGACATGTCAGCCTAATCTGATACTGCGGGCACGCTCTATAAGTGTCTGATTCATGCGCTCTGCTACTCCGTTTTGTTCTAGTCGCCCTGAAATACTTAGCTGATATTTGATGCCCTTACTTTCTAAGCAGTCTTTGAATTCTTTGGAGGTGTACTCGCCTTCATTATCAAGCCTAAAGAGTTTCACCTTCTGCCTCGTCTGTTTTCTACTAAAGTTTTTCACTCCTTGAATCTCTAAAATACTTTCGATTTCTGCTTCAAGAAGCATACCCAAACTTTTCTTGAAAAATCATCTATAAAAGTAACATAGTACATAGCACCTCCAATGGAAGCTACTGACGAAACCCCCCACACATCCGTGTATGAGATCTAGCAAGCCCTTTGTCTTATGCTGAGATGTAGAGAAAGCTACTGTACGTTGCATACCCATAATGCAAAATTTATAAAGATCAAGTTTGCAATATTTGATACCTGGTAGAGCACTCCTTTTGTGTAAGACTTGAAGACTACACTCGCTCATGTGTTCAAGACGTATATGCCAAAGTCTTGTAGTATCTTCTTTCTCTGTTGTTGCTAAAGTATCACCAATAATAATGCTTCCTGTCAACTTGTACAAGTTTGTTATCCGTTCTCTTTTGAGAATCATCATAGAGACTCTAGTAACTTTGATTGCTCCATCTGCACCAGAAATCTTGTTCCCGAGCTTCCAAAACTCCTAACGAGATAAGATTCTTCTTTAAATCTTGAATGTGTCAAACGTTCGTGAGGGTTCGAACCTATCCATCAAACATCCTCATACGGATGTTGACGATGCCAACAGTCTTACACACGACGTCTTTTCCTATCAGGACAGAGCCTCCATCATGAGGCTTGAAAGTACTGAACCACTCCCTTTTTGGGCACATGTGATACGTGCACACCGAGTCAAGTAACCAAGCATCTGAGTATTTATCTTTTCCTGACTCAGCTATCAAGACATCACATGAATCCTCGTCCGCTTCTTCGACAGCCCCGGCTTGATCTGACTTTCTACTGGTACTAACCCCATCAGAATCTTTATCGCCTTTCCTTTTCAGCATTTTCTTGTATTTCATACAATTTTTTCTGATATACCCTGGTTTCTTGCAAAAGTAGCAAGAAAAACTGCTAGAAGCCTCTGGATCTCTTTTGGGTCCCCTACTCTTTGATCTTCCCCTCTGACCCTTGACAAACAATCACGAGACCTCCTCCGTATAACCTGTCTTCTTCATCAACTCGTTATTCTGGAACATCTATCTGACATCTTCTAACTTTAAGGTCTCCATACCATACATAATGGTGGTTGCCAAGTGGTCATAACTTAATGAAAGAGAAGAAAGTAACAAGATAGCTTTGTCTTCTTCTTCTATCTTAACCTCTAGAGCTAACAAGTCACTTAAAATTCTATTAAATGTATTTAGATGTTGTAAAATAAGCGTACATTCCTTCATCTGAAGGTTGTATAACTGCTTCTTCATGAAGAGCTTGTTCGACAAACTCTTTGTCATGTACAGGCTCTCCAGCCTACACCAAAGATCAGCAGTTGTCTCCTCGTTCATCACGTTGCAGAGGGTCTCATCTGATAGGCACAGTATGATCGTCGCCTTTGCGTGAAAGTCGATGTCGTTCCCTCATCATCCTCCATCTTTGATGGCTTATTCTCAATACCAAGCAGGGCCTTGTGTGTGCTCTCCTTCACGAGCAATGATGTTACTCGCATCTTCCACAATAGGAAGTTGGACTTCCTGTCGAATTTCTCCTCCTCGAACTTGGTTGTCGTGGTCGTCTTGCTAGCCATCGCTATGATATCAATTGTTGATGATCTATCACCGATCAAACAACAGAGGAACTCCAAGTCGAAGGCTCGGCAGCGGAAGCGGAAGCGGAAGCGGAAGCGTAGAAGATCTACCACTAGCAAGCAATCATCATACAACAAAGGAACACAAGATTTAACATAGTTCGGCAATGTGCCTACGTCCACGGGGAGGAAGGGAGAAATATTTATTGAAGAAAATACAAGAGTTACAATGAGAACTCTCTCACAACTCTCAATGGTGGAACTCTAGAATTTCTCTTGAATTCGTGACACTCCTTCAAAAGGTCACCCCTGAGGGGTTTATATAAGCACTTAGGATGATCCAAGTCCAACACGAACTTAAATCATCACCTCCTTAGAGAAATAGGACACCCGTATCCAAGTCAAAATAGGAGACATATCCATATTAGGAAATTGCCAAAACCTGAATTCCTCTCCAATAAATATGAGGCACTCCAAATGCTAACAAGCTCTAGATGCCAAATGATAATGAATATATACTCATTGTAATTGCTAGCTAGATACCAAATAAAAAATATATCAATACAATCGCTAGCTAGATACCAATATATCAAAAAAACAAAAACATGATATCAAAAACTAGATATCAAAACAGAACAAAATATATGCATAAAACTAAAAAACATGCATATATAAACTAATCTTTCTCCTCCTTTTTGTGAATCATCAATAAAGGGGCAAAAGACCAATTGAAAACATATACCAATTGAAAATAAAAAGAACGAAAAACATTTTGATACCAAAAAAATATGCCAATAGAAAAACAACATAGATATCATATAAACTATACCAATTGAAAAAACAATATGGATATCATAAAGGCTATACCAATTGAAAATAGATAATCCATGAAATCAACCTTTTTAAATTCTAAACTATTTTATGTAACCAAAAAAAAAAAATTTAAAGAGTGAGAGTAAGATACCAATTGCAAATAAAATCAAGAATATTTCTCTTTTTTTTGAAATATCAACAAAAACAATGCATAAGCTTGTCAAATATATCAATTAACATTTAGAACTAAATCAAGTTTAGTATAAGATAGTTTGTGCTATAAAACATATATGTATAAACATTTTTAATTTAGCACAAAAAAATTATTTCACTCGGTATCCGGTATATAATTTTACTGACCGATATATCACCGATATCTGATACTTAAAACACTGCTCTCATGCCCCCCAATCTTTTTACTGCCTTAGCTTCTGCCGTCCTCTCAAAAAAACAGGCTTTTTACCCCACTCTGAAAGAACTTAATTTGCATTGGGCTTATTAAGGTTAGAAACTAAATCTTAGTCAAGTCGATTTAGATTATAGATATTTTATAGCGCAAATATAAGTTGACATGGGCTGAACCCTTTCTTATTCGTTATATAGTTGCATTCTCAGCCACTGTCGTATTTGGAATCTCATTTAATGTCAAAAATTGGCCAATGAGGGAATGGATTGTGAAGATCCTCAGGTTTAAGTCCTTGAAAAGGCTTATGTTCAAAAAAATTTAATACAAAAAATCTGCCATATTTATTGTTCTCTTATTACCATTATTTTATCCATATATGTGATTATATATTCCTTGATCGTTTGGTTTTATGGCAAAGAATCATGTTATTTGGTGACACAAACGGGAAAGCGAAGAAGACGATCGACGTGGGTTAGATCTCGTTCTAACGCTGACGAACCTAGAAGAGATATCTAGGTAGGAGTAACTGTTGGTAATTCTGCTTAACAAGAATCAATCTAACAACTAATCAAGATCACTGATTTATCAACAATCTAATTGGCCAGGTCGGCAAATATCAGGTGGGAGGTTTTCCGTTCAATAGAACGTTCCTTAATTTAAGAACCACCTTTCAATTTCCTTCCTTGGTTAAACACCAATTAGACTGAATATAAATCAGTCTCGATATACTGTAAAGTATATCCCCTGTATAAAGGACTTAATCCACTTATACAGTATTTGGAGTGAGGTACGCTTAGAGCGAATCTCCTTAAGACAATTACGTCCCCCGCACCGGTGCTAACGGGATAATGGACGCTGGTCTCCCAAGATACAACACTCCTTCACGGTATTTGGATAGCACTACCAAATCACCGTACGGTCGAACCTTAGTCAACCAGTACCTTCACAGGATCTTTGAAGCAGCGGTACAAGGACAAATTTCAAACAAATATTTGCCTTTACTCTCTGGAGGAGCACCCACTGTTGAGGTCGAAGGAAGGTAGAAGAATATCTTTCTTCAGAAGTACCAGATTCAGACAACAATTCTTATAAAAGAATATGTTGAATTTTCTGATTCCTCTTTCAGAACAATTTTGCAGAATCTTCTTTGGAAGTTGCTTCGGATTCCCACTTCCCGCTGGAAGCCGCTTTCCTACTTCACGCTGGAAGCACAGTTCAGAACGCCGAAAAACAATTCGCGCAGATCAGAACTCAATTTAATAGAGAGAGAGAGATGTTTGGAATTTTGGTGTCTTGAGAATGGAAATCTGGAGCGCTATTTATAGCGCTCCAGAAGGGCATTCTCGTCCGCCATTTTTCCAACAGTTGCAACGGTTCGGACAGAACCGTCGCAACCGTTCGGTCCAACCGCTCAACCGCACGGACGGTTTTCCGACAGCCGTTGGCGGGCGGTTCGGAGCCGTTCGCAGACAACTGTTGGCGGGTGGGCTAGAGCGGATTGGGTAGCGGAGTAACCCATACCCGCGACACCCGGTTCAAAAAGAACCAGGCCAGGTAGGGAACCCAAACCCGGACCCGGACCCGAGTCCGAGCCCGAGCCCGCCCGGCCCGGCTGCGGCACCGGCTCCGGCACCGGCCGGCAGCCGCCAGCGGCGGCGCGCGCGCGCGCACGCACGCAAGCATGTGCGAGCATAATTCCCTCCTTTTCGAGCGCGAAAACTCCAAGTACCCAAAGGGCACGCCCTTTGTTCTCAATTTTCTCTATATATACACCACAAACTTCCATCCCATGGCCAATGTGGGACTAAATGCTTTAAGCTACCTTTAGTCCCGTTTTTGGCTTTGAATTAGACAATCTTTAGACTTGAATATCTCATTCATTCGAAGTCGGAATTGAACATGTGAATATATCACGTTCATCCCCAATGGAAGGAGAACACACTCCAACCATCATCCAATTGAATCGATCAACGGATCTTGCCATAATTCAGCTCAAAGATTCGCTTTTATCTTCTTCAATTCCAACAATCCCCCACAATGAATGGAGATTCAAGGAATGACACACAAAGAGACTGACTCTATTGTGAAAGGTACTTGAGAAAAGAAACTGGATAAGGGTAGGTGAACTAGGTCTTGAACCTTCCATAGCGAAAGTTTTATCGGACTTACTGGCTAATCAGTGAATTAGGTCTTGAACTGTTAGCCGTTAGTGTAAGCCAAGTCAACAAGCTTCACACAGTAACTTTCCAAATCAACTTTGGTTCTCGGTTGTATCCGTTTGGCCCTGGACATTCTTGGTTTCAGAGAGTATCTTTAGGGAATAACAGCCTCCATAGAAATTTCCAAAAGCCGACCCAACTCTGTACTCACATAGGTGATGGACCTATTAAGAGTAGTCTACTCTACTCCACTTGTTTAGTAACAAGATATAGGCATCATTAAAAGCGTTAAGCTTATCCTTAACCCACTTGTAGAAAAGCACTTATGTGCACCTTAGGAATGGATTTGAGTCAAGCTCCCAAGTGCTTACTTGCTGAGTCAATCATAACTAGTTTTTCCTCTTGAACTTAGTCCGTGGGATCTCCAGTCGCTAAGTGAGGTTTCCATTAAGCTGACTCGGTAAGGTTAGGCTTTTAAACCCATTCCCCTCGATGCGCAGTTTATACGCTCTCCACTTAAACCTTTAGTAAGCGGATCCGCTAAATTATCCTTTGACGATACAAAGTCAATAGAGATAATTCCATTTGAGAGCAACTGCTTCACGGTATTATGTCTACGACGAATATGTCTAGACTTACCGTTGTATATAACATTTTGTGCCCTAGATATAGCTGCTTGATTATCGCAGTGTATACATATAGCGGGCACTAGCTTTTGCCATAATGGTATATCTTCTAAGAATTGTCGAAGCAATTCTGCTTCTTCTCCAGCCTTATCTAAGGCTATGAATTCCGATTCCATAGTGGAACGGGCAATACATGTTTGCTTAGAAGACTTCCATGATACCGCTGCTCCTGCTAGAGTAAATACGTATCCGTTAGTTGATTTTGATTCCTCAGAATCTGCAATCCAATTAGCATCACTGTATCCTTCCAGTACAGGTGGATACTGTCCATATCTCAAGGCATATTCCTTGGTATGTGATACGTAACCCAATACTCATAGTAGAGCGGTCTAATGTAGATCAATAGGATTGCTAGTGTATCTACTTAACTTGCTTACAGCGTAAGCAATATCGGGTCTAGTGCAATTCATCAAATACATTAGACTTCCGATAATCTGAGAATACTCCAACTGGCGTATTCCAGTTCCTGTATTCTTATGAAGATGGACATGTGAGAGAAAAAGATTTGTATTCTCTTTATCCCATGATCCTTGAATCTTTCTATCATCTTATCCACATAGTGAGATTGAGATAGACTGATTCTATCTGGTGTTCTAGTAATTTTAATTCCTAAAATTACATCAGCAACCCCCAGATCCTTCATGTCAAAACTGTTGGATAACATTCTTTTAGTGGACTTAATAATTTCAATATTAGTCCCAAGTATCAACATGTCGTCTACATAAAGACAAACAACGATACATGCATCTCCAACGGTTTTCGTGTAAACACACTTATCGCATTCATTGATAGTGAATCCATCTTTGATCATGACACTATCAAATTTCTCATGCCATTGTTTAGGAGCCTGCTTTAAACCATATAAGGATTTTACCAATTTACACACCTTGTGTTCTTGGCCCTTAACTTTAAATCCTTCTGGTTGCTCCATATATATCTCTTCACTTAATTCACCATTTAAGAATGCAGTCTTGACATCCATTTGATGGATATCTAAGTTGTGCAATACTGCAATTGCAATTAACATCCGAATGGACGTTATTCTTGTTACTGGTGAATAAGTATCGAAGTAGTCAAGTCCTTCTTTTTGTCGATAACCCTTGGCTACTAATCTAGCCTTGTACTTATCGATAGATCCATCGGGTTTTAATTTTCTTTTGAAAATCCACTTACACCCAATTAGTTTACTGCCAGGAGGCAAGTTTACCAATTCCCAAGTATGATTACTTAGTATGGATTCTATTTCGCTATTTATCGCTTCTTTCCACATTTGTGCTTCTGGGGTTGACATAGCCTCTTTAAATGTTTGAGGTTCGCTCTCAATAGCGTATGCTATGAAATCTGGACCAAAAGATTTTGAGATTCGAGATCTCTGACTTCTTTTTGGTTCAATTTCCTCATTAACAATTGGTTCTTCGGAACTTTCGTCCCTGAGCGCCATTTCGTGTGTTCTTTTCCCAGAAGTCTTATCTGCTTCCCGTTTGTATGGAAAGATGTCTTCAAAGAACACAGCATCTCGAGATTCGATAATCATGTTTACATGAATATCTGGTATTTCTGATTTATGAACCAGAAATCTGTAGGCACTACTATTCAAGGCATAGCCTATTAATACGCAGTCCATAGTTTTTTCTCCTAACTTAGTCTTTTTAGGTAATGGTGCCAGCACCTTTGCAAGGCACCCCCACATTTTGAGGTAATGGTAGGAAGGTGTCCTTCCATGCCATAACTCGAATGGTATTAGACCAAGTTTCTTGTGGGGTACTCTATTTAGAATATGATTTGCAGTTAATAGAGCTTCCCCCCACAAGTTCTGCGGAGCTCCAGAACTTACGAGCATGGAATTAACCATCTCCTTTCAAAGTTCTGTTCTTCTGTTCAGCAATTCCATTCTGCTGAGGAGTGTATGGTGCTATAGTTTGATGTATTATACCAAAACTAGCACATAACTCACTAAAATCATTTGATTCATATTCTCCGCCTCTATCATATTTTAGAATCTTGATTTTCTTGTTGAGTTGATTCTCAACTTCGGCTTTATATGTTATAAACATATTTATTGCCTCATCCTTACTGTTCAAAAGATACACATAATAGTATCTTGTACAGTCATCGATAAAAGTAATAAAATACTTTTTACCGCCTCTAGTTGGCATAAACTTCAAGTCACACAGATCGCTATGAATTAACCCTAAAGGTTCTGTATTTCGATCTATTGAGTGAAATGAATTTTTCGTCAACTTGGCCTCAACACAAACCTCACACTTGCGAATTTCTTTCAAGTTGAGTTTAGGAATATATCCCAGATTAGACAAGTTCTTCAAAGACTTGTAATTTACATGCCCTAATCTAGCATGCCACAAATTAGGAGACTCAAGCAAATAAATAGAAGATTTTCCTTTATTTATAAGTTTTGGGTACAAATACACAGACTTTTTATCTACCACTGCAACATTGGCTTTAAAAAATCCATCAACAAGATAACCCTTTCCCACATACATCCCTCCCTTAGTAAGTATAAATTTATCAGATTCAAACACCATTCTAAATCCTTTCTTACTAAGTATTGATCCGGAGATCAAATTCTTGCGGATGTCTGGAACATGAAGCACATCGTTAAGAGTAAGCTCTTTCCCCGATGTCCATTTCAGGATGACCTTGCCTTTTCCTTCAACCTTTGAGACGGCTGAATTTCCCATGAATAGTTGCTCATCTTGCTCCAGTATTTTATATTCAGAGAATAATAATTTCTCAGAGCAGATGTGCCGAGTATCCCCAGTGTCTACCCACCAATCCTTATTGTTGGTTGTCAGATTCACTTCTGACACCACAGCTGAAAGGCTTGGAGACTCATGGTCGGTCAAGTTTGCCTGTGGGTGGCTTTTCTTTCTTGTTCTTTTGAGACGGCTGCGACATTCATTCGCCTTATGCCCCTCTTTGTTGCAGATGTAGCAAGTTCCCTTGAAGCGCATGTTCTTGCCTTCTTGGACCTTGCCTTTGTACCCCTGGGAAGTTTTCTTCTGCTTTAAGCTTTTGGAAGTAGACGCTTTCCCCTTTGAGTCCTCGATCACATTTGCTTTTGCTTCGTAGGAGTTCTTACTGCTCCTTTTCTCGGACTTTCTGTTATCCTCCTCGATTCGAAGCCTCACAATGAGATCTTCCAACTTCAACTCCTTTCGCTTATGCTTCAGGTAGTTCATGAAATCTCTCCACGCAGGTGGGAGTTTCTCCACGATAGTAGCCACCTGAAAAGTTTCAGGTAGGATCATACCTTCGGCTTCTATCTCGTGCAAGATAAGTTGGAACTCTTGCACCTGACTGATTACAGTCTTGCTGTCCACCATTTTGTACTCCAAAAATCGTCCTACGATGAACTTCTTGGTACCAGCATCTTCAGTCTTGTACTTCTTGTCAAGACTGGCCCATAACTTCTTTGCCGTTGTGATAGGACTGTAGACATTGTAAAGAGAGTCATCCAGTCCATTTAAAATATAATTTCGGCAAAGGAAGTCATATTGAGTACATGCATCAGTTGCAGGCTCTGGTGGATCTTCTTGCAGGAATCGGGCCAGATGAAGAGTGGTCAAGTAGAAGAGCATCTTCTTTTGCCACCTCTTGAATTCTGTGCCATCAAATTTTCCTGCTTCTCCGGCTTCGGGTTAGGAAGCGGAGTAGGCATCAAAGCTTGCAGCATGTTTGGTGCCTTGCTAGAGCTATCTTGATTAGTCTCAGACATCTTCTGCAAGTTCAAGCAGAACAGAAGTAAGAAACTATAATTGTCTTAAGTTTGTTGGGTATTCTTCTTAACAAGAATCAATCTGACAACTAATCAAGATCACTGATATATCAACAATCTAATTGGCCAGGTCGGCAAATATCAGGTGGGAGGTTTTCCGTTCAATAGAACGTTCCTTAATTTAAGAACCACCTTTCAATTTCCTTCCTTGGTTAAACACCAATTAGACTGAATATAAATCAGTCTCGATATACTGTAAAGTATATCCCCTGTATAAAGGACTTAATCCACTTATACAGTATTTGGAGTGAGGTACGCTTAGAGCGAATCTCCTTAAGACAATTACGTCCCCCGCACCGGTGCTAACGGGATAATGGACGCTGGTCTCCCAAGATACAACACTCCTTCATGGTATTTGGATAGTACTACCAAATCACCGTACGGTCAAACCTTAGTCAACCAGTACCTTCACAGGATCTTTGAAGCAGCGGTACAAGGACAAATTTCAGACGAATATTTGCCTTTACTCTCTGGAGGAGCACCCACTGTTGAGGACGAAGGAAGGCAGAAGAATATCTTTCTTCAGAAGTACCAGATTCAGACAACAATTCTTATAAAGAATATGTTGAATTTTCTGATTCCTCTTTCAGAACAATTTTGCAGAATCTTCTTTGGAAGTTGCTTCGGATTCCCACTTCCCGCTGGAAGCCGCTTTCCTACTTCACGCTGGAAGCACAGTTCAGAACGCCGAAAAACAATTCGCGCAGATCAGAACTTAATTTAATAGAGAGAGAGATGTTTGGAATTTTGGTGTCTTGAGAATGAAAATCTGGAGCGCTATTTATAGCGCTCCGGAAGGGCATTCTCGTCCGCCATTTTTCCAACAGTTGTAACAGTTCGGACAGAACCGTCGCAACTGTTCGGTCCACCGCCCAACCGCACGGACGGTTTTCCGACAGCCGTTGGCGGGCGGTTCGGAGTCGTTCGCAGACAACTGTTGGCGGGTGGGCTGGAAGCGGATCGGGTAGCGGAGCGGGTTTGGTTCGGGTAGCGGAGTAACCCATACCCGCGACACCCGTTCAAAAGGAACCAGGCCAGGTAGGGAGCCCAAACCCGGAACCCGGGCCCGCGCTGGCCCCGGCACCGGCGGCCGCCGCCAGAGGCGGCGCGCGGGCGCGCACGCACGCATGTGCGAGCATAATTCCATCCTTTTTCGCGCGCGAAAACTCCAAGTACCCAAAGGGCACGCCCTTTGTTCTCAATTTCTCTATATATACACCACAAACTTCCATCCCATGGCCAATGTGGGACTAAATGCTTTAAGCTACCTTTAATCCCGTTTTGGCTTTGAATTAGAGCAATCTTTGGACTTGAATATCTCATTCATTCGAAGTCGGAATTGAACATGTGAATAAACCACGTTCATCCCCAATGGAAGGAGAACACACTCCAACCATCATCCAATGATTCGATCAACGGATCTTGCCATAATTCAGCTCAAAGATTCGCTTTTATCTTCTTCAATTCCAACAGTAACTACTCGAATTCACGGCCAAAGAACAACTCACATATACGAGCAAATATGAGGAAAAACTCAAGTTTATTGATTAAAAATTGAATTAAAAGATTGTTACAAAATAAAGGATACAAGGGTCTTTATATAGGCTTACAAAGAGTACTACTCCTACTTGTAAAGTATGATCTATTCCTAAAAGAAAACAAAGGAATTAAAAGAGTTCTAATCTATCTAGGTAATCTAATCTAAATTCAAATAAAAAACAGAAAATCAATTGGAGTCTAATTTGGAAACCAAAAATAAAATCCTAAAGTAATTCAGAATTGGATTGTTTCTCGTCTGGCGGTCAACCAGGTGGTCGACCGCTAAGTCTCTCTAGTATGGCCGGTCGATCGGGCGGCCCGGCCGACTTTCGGTCGACTGGCTTTGAGACAGAGCTCTCGGGTCTTTGATCTTCTTCTTGCCGATCGACCAAGCAGTTGACCAGGCGTCTAGTGCCGAGTCTTCTTCTGGTCTCTGTCAGGCGGTCGACCGCTGTCTTCAGTGAATTTTCCCGATCGATTGGGCGGTCGACCGAGACTTGCTTCTGAGCCCTGGTTGAGCCTTGATTGGTGGCTCCGCCTTCCTACATCAGTCCCTCTCTCTTCAAAAGAACTCGTCTTCGATTTTCAATTAAGAAAAAGTTGAATGCTATGATCTGGAGCAGACTTGTTGTGCATGAAGGGATCTTCAAATCATAAAAAAATAAACATATCATGATGATGATTATCTTTCATGGGTGGTAATACTTCCATAAGCTCACCATGAACAGCTTCTTTGAACTCTTCCAATGATTTGTCGACCTCCTCGATAATTACTATGTTTGGAGAAACTTCTTCTAAAGCAATGCTTTGCTTTACTTCCTTTGGCGCCACGAAGAACTCGCCTTGTGTGCGCATGGGTATGAATTTTGGCTTCTCTTGCTGAGGCGGTGGTGGTATTGGAGGTGGCTGATTTGGTGGAGGTTGATGAGGAAGTGATTGTGATGGAAGTGGTTATTATGATGGATGTGCTTATATTGGAAGTGGCCGTTGTGGTGGTGGTGGCGATCGCTGGAGGGGAAATTGCTATGGTGGAGGTTGTGGATTAGGATTACCTGTAAGTGGTGGAGGTGGTGGAGGGAAAGTGTTAGATGAACGCTCGCGCCTGCTTCAGTACGTACCATCGGCTAGGCCTCATCATCAAGTTTGAGGGACAATCTTTTGATCTACTCCGTCTAAGATTGAGTTGATAGCACAGATCCTCCCTTCGATATTGCACATCCTTGTGGAAAGGCTGGACTGCTTATCTGTTATCTCTGGCCAGATACCACTTGACATAGAGCGAGGAAGCAAACGAGACGATCGACGTAGGCTATATCTCATTCTAACACTGACGAACCCTGAAGAGATCTCCAAATAAAGATAACTACCCAAATCGATGAGCAAGAATGATCCGAATCCACCAGCCAAAAGAACGACCCGAATCCACGAGTAAATATGAGAAAAAACTCAAGTCTATTGATTGAAAATTGGATAAAAGATTGTTACAAAATAAGGATACAAGGCATTTAAATAGGCTTACAAAGAGTACCACTTGGAAACTATAATCTATTCCTAAAGAAAACGAAAAAAATAAAAGAGTCCTAATCTATCTAGGTAATCTAAATTCAAAATAAAGAAACATAAAATCAATTGGAGTTTAATTTGGAGACCAAAAACAAAATCCTAAATTAATTTAGAATTGGGCTATGTCTCGTCTGGCGGTCGACTGCTAAGTCTCTCTAGCATGGCTGGTCGACCGGCTTTGAGACTGAGCTCTCGGGTCTTTATTCTTCTTCTTGCCGATCGACCGGTGCTTGATCTTCTTCTTCTGGTCTTTATCAGGCGGTCGACCGTGCAGTCGATCGTTGTCTTCAGTGGATTTTCGGTCGATCGGGCAGTCGATCAGGGCTTGCTTCTGAGCCCTGGTTGAGCCTTGATTGTCGGCTCCGTCTTCCTACATCATTTGAACTATACTTTTTGAACTCAAAATGAAAAAGAAGGTTTAATGTGGGATCTTATCTTGAAAAAGCTACGTGTACAATGCACTAGAATTAGGTGCATATATTACTGCATTGAGTCCAGTTGTAATTCAGTAAAAATAGTCCAATTAACATTATTCTATTGCAAAATAAATACTCAAAATATAGCAATAATAGACAACAGATGATCTTATGAATTAAAATGAAATCGAAATGTTTATCAAAACCGAGTAAAACAAGGTTTTCTCCCTTGACTCCTTCACAGATCATGTCCGGCTTGTCTGTCTGTCTTTTCTGCGCGAGATAGTCAGAGAGATTCCTCCTTCCAGCGAGAGAGTGTCGTCGCCCTCCCCTCTCCCCTCCCCCCCTCTCCCTCTCCTCCTTCCAGCCTCCTCACCTTGTCCTACCCCTCCCCCTCCCCTCTCTCATTCTTTCTTTTCTCTTCCTTCTTCCTCCTCCTCACGCAAAGCCGTTGCCCTCCCCTTCACTACCACCCGGCCTTCCCCTGAGCTCGATTTTCATTGTCCCAAGCGGTAATCTAGTTTTATTTTATTCATTTTTCACTCAGTCTACATCGACAATGAAAGTAAATTTTATGTTAATCTCAATCTCAAGACTAAACACGTGAAGATCAGATCCCAACCGTCAATAATGTAGGAACAAGGTAAATCCTACTCTTCCACTCTATTTAATTTAGTTTAAGCATATACGACCCCTGTTTTTTCTCCGCAGGAGTGGATTTTTCCACCCAAAAAATGATGAAAGTACCCCACAAGTTATTACATGTTTGCCATTATTTTTTTTGACAATTTCACCCTCGGTGAAAAGTCCTAAATGTCCTTTTCCCTACCCTCCCCCCCTCGAGGTCGGGGGGAGGGGGGGGGAGGTGGTCGTCGGTGAGGGGGCAGTGGTCGGGGTGGTTGCCGACGAAGGAGGGAGGGGAAGGGGGGAGGGGGGGAGGAGGAAAAGGAGGAGAAAATGCACTTTGGCAATTTTGAAAAAAAAGGGGTGCCATCATCAATTTGGGGGTGTGACTATTCCTACCAGCAGAATTGCTTAACACATCCACATTTTAAGAATAAAAATTGTTGGATAGTTTTAACCTTAAATCAAAAGACCAAGATAGACATTAATTAACTCTAATATTACAAATAGAGGAAATCTTATTCCTGAGCACACACAAATAATTACTAAATATACCCATCCAAATTCTATTCCTAATGAATTTTGCTTCTTTTTTATTTTTAAATACATGCTTCTTCTTCACTTACACAAAACGTAAAAAATTTCTCGGCATCTATACCATCAAAAAATTTCGCATTGATAACTATAGACAAACAAATAATATCATGGAAGCATTGCAATGATTAAAAAGTAAGTTTTTCCCTATAATTCATTAAATTAAATTATTTCCCCATCTGGGTGGTTTTGCATTACTAATCATCATGAATACTTTGTGGTTGATCTTTCGATACTGTCATGTCACAGAATAAAAACGTGTCTCTCTTCCTCTCGATTGGGGATTTATTAGTTTTTATTTTTACATTATTGAGTATAAATTAAATATCTAATATCTTAGCAAATAAACTTGCATATTCTTTTGTTGATGTAGCACATTATAGATTCCAACCTCTCAGTCAAGAGGTAAAGACTTTTATTTTGTAACTTTCTAAAAGATGTTTTTAAAAAAAAAACAACAATTTGATAAAAGAAATTTTGACTAAAATACGCTAGTGATACAACTCAAGACAATACACATGTGACACGATACTAAATAATTTGCCATCTATAATACATACATTTTCTTCCCTTATAAAAATTATACGCATGAAATATAATATGTATTAACACTGTTCTAACAAACTAATTAACACAAACCTTTATACATTGACGTCGTGCACAACACTAAATGTCGATCGGTCTGATGAGTCATATTTTTAAATTAGATTTGAGCTAAAAAAATATTACTTAAAAATATTATAATACTATTAAAGATTTTTTTGGCGGACAAATCATTGAAGAGGGTTACTTTCAAGTTGCGTCCCTCTCAATCTAAAGAAACACAATTGCATAATTATGTTGATGACGCCTTCACAATTAATTTCACAAGTATCTGTCTATAATAATTAAATCTTTAATTTATAATTTTTCATTTGTATTTTCAAAAATACAAAACAACAAGAACACAAAATTAAAGCACATTCTAAAAATACAACCACAATACGTATATAAATTATACGTACAAAAAATGAATTTTTTAATTTTTTTTTGTTGCATAATTTCCTCTTTCTCATAAAGAAATAGATTGCCAAAGAAATCTGATAAGATACATAAAAATAATTAGTGAAGAAAAAATTGATGGGTCATTAAATATTTATGATGGGGAGAAGGGATCAATCTGGGGATACCCTTTTTGATAAATTGAACTTCGGTGACATGGGTAGTCAAAAAAGGATTAAAGAAATCTAAACAAATACTTCGACTCAAGTCATCTAAACTGAACACTTGGCGCCTGAGACGTCGCCTGAAGACGCGAATGAGATCATCAAGAAGATGAAGTAGATGAGGAGGGCCGCCACAGGTGACGAAAAGGGATGGGGTGTCTGAAGGTGGCGAGCGGAAAGTTAAGAGCCCTAGAGATTTTGAGAGAGAGAAGGAGAGAGTTTTCTGATGAGAGAAGGATGACAGAATTAGTATTTTAAAATTTTAATTGACTTAAGTTGTGAAGGATAGTTTGAAAAAAAAAATGAGGAGATGTGTTTAAAAAATTTATGGGTGTATTAAATATATAAATGTGTTTTGCAATTATGTGACTGTGAATAACCCCTCTCAATTTGGGGTGCCTTCAACATTGGAGTGTTTTCATCACTGTTTGGGTGGAAATATCCGCTCCCTTTCCCCACTCCCCTCTCGTTGACAGCAGGAGTGAACTTTTCGAAGATCTCTACATTTTGTTACCTCCCTCAAACCCGAATACCCCCTCTTCTCTTAAATATATCTTTCCGCTTTCGGACTCGAGATCCCGACGGGAGATCGAGAACTGAAGAAGAGATAGCAGAGGATTTCACAAGACGAGTTCGAGATTCGAAGAGGGATCGGGATCTGAAGTGGTTAGTTTTTTTTTTTTTTTTTTGCTTTCTCTCAAGAGTTCAATTTATTGCTGAATCACGATTTATTCGATTACAAAATTTCTCATGTTTTTCCTGGTTTTTGAGTTTTTCTCAGAGTCGCAATGTTCATAAATACTCAAAATTTTCCAAACAAAATACTGAAAAATGTTTACTTAATGAGTTGCCAAGTCTAAAACTTTAACAAAGATCAAAAGCTGCCCCTCTCAACTGTAATCCTGTTGCCAAATTGTGCAATGGTTGAGAAAACCCACATATAATTGCAAGTACCCAATAGTTCTATTCGAATCAAAGCCCAGACCCACATCATGTGAACACGAAAACCTCCTTCTTATTGAACCCCCAAGATTATTCTTGGCTGCTAAGAAAAAAGAGCTATAATGCTTCATTTTGCTAATTTCTTCGTTGTCTGTCTATTCAATTACCACAACTATATCAGAGTATAATTATCTACATACCTAATTAATACTAAAAAGAGTAATTGCTAGAAAAAAGTTGATGCAATTACAAGGGGCAGCCTGAAAATTTTTAAGGAAGACAATATGTCAATAACAGGTCTCTAGTAACAGGATGGTTATTAGGAACAAAGAACTAACTTTTTGTGAAGGGCTTCAAAGACGGTTGAATTCTGAGAAGAGATAAATCACAGGTGAAAGTCTAAATCCAATACACTCTGAAACGCTGGATTCTTCATGGCAAATGATGGAGGAAAGAAGGTGACAAGGATTGTGAAGAAGACCTATACCTCACAGGTTATTTTATGGTCGAAACAATATGGATCCACACATGATTCAACATTCATGAGTTCACTTTGATGATTTGATCCGTGCAGAGTGGCTGATTGTTTATGGGTTGAGCCCAATCGCAGGGACTATTATTGGGGTACTAATGTTGCTAGATGGGCTGAAAACATTGAACAACTTTGGAATTTGGATTACCCAAAGTCTGCGTCTTATTCTCAACCATTCTTTTGGTCCCGTTCAGATTAAACACTTGTAGTTTAAATTTTTCTTTTTTGTTTAGAATTATCTTTGGTTAATTAATCCATTCCTTAACTACTAAGCATGTTTGAACTACTTATCACGCGCATATTAGATTTACATTTTTAGTATTTTAATTTATTTGAAATTCCTATAGAAATGTATGCAATCCAACAAAATATTGAAATCTAAAATCTACTTTTATTCATATCTTAAAGAATCTAGTTAAATACCCATATCCGATTATAACCCAATTATATGTAATCCATTATCTCTTCTCTTAATTGTTTTAGAAATAACACATACCTTATTTCCTAAGTTGAGAAGCAACAATTGGAAAGATAGCTATGAAATTGTCTCAGATAAATAGTTTAATAAATCATCATCCCATATTTTTATCTAAATTAATTTTGAAGCAATGTCATAGCTTTCTTTTCAAATGCAATTTCTACATTTCTAAGAGGAGAGATATACCTGATGTACAAAAAAAAGAGAGAAAGTGTGATAGTATATAGAATTGGTTTGTGAATGGATATGAATAGATTAAATTATATCCTTTAAAGTTTGAATATATCTCGATTCAGATAGATTTCAGTCATGGTTTAAAATCTCATATTAGTACTGGCTAATGGTTTTTAATATCAATATCAATATCAACTATCAATATTGGAAATATTGGTCATGCCGAAATATTGGCCCGATGTTGGCTGAAATTATAAGGTTAATATTGTATTAGTTATCCAAAACCCAGTCTGACATTGCTAATAAGTATTTGAAACCGTGATTTTGATAGGAACTTCAAATATATTGAAATATTAAATATTCTTCTTAATATCCAATGCATCCATGCTAAGTAGTTCAAAAATGCTAAGTAGTTATCTGGAGTGAATTAATTAACCCAAGACAATCTTGAACTAAAGAAGAAACTTTGGGCTACAAGTTTAATTTGAGATTGATGTAAACATGCCAGTAAAAGGGAATAAGGGTTCTGTATTATTTAGTGTTTGTAGATCATAAGTTATAATGCTAGTAGCCTAAGAATTATACCTACCAAAATTTTGGGCTTAGACCATTTGAATTCAGCCTGAGTGGATTGAATCATCAAAGTGAACTTATGCACGGAGTCACGCATGGATCTATACTAGTTAAATCATAAAAGAACTGGTGTTATACTGTTCTCTTCTCGGAATTTAGTTCAGTCTATGAAACCCTTTAGAAAAAGGTATTTGTTGTCTTTATTGTGTTTCTTTGAATATTTTCATATTACTCCTTTTGATTGCATCAAATTAGTCCTAATAAATATTCTTCTCGAATCATTGTACTTGTACTGATTTCACATGAATTAGTTATATAGACAAGTATAGTCTGATTTACTGATGCTACTTGTGTTACAATTTCCTTTTTAATGTATTTTTTTGGGCATATGATACCAATGAGGATGGGCTTGGGGTATTATTGTTGTAATCATCTAGTGAGCACATAATTCACGTAAGTTACATAATGGTGTTTATTTTTCAAATAAACAATAACAAAGTCAACGGTTCATATTGCAGTATGAGCTAGCATGCATTAAGCTGGTGCGTACCATGCAAACTGCATACGAATGGCATATACTACTGCATATTCAGTTTGGTATTTTTTTCCTTCAGAAAAGCAAAAAAATTAAACAATTAAGAAAAAAATCAGAAAAGAAACACCTAAATTTCAGGGAAAAAAGGTAGACAGAGAAAGAGAGATGGAGTACATCATTAAAAAGTGGGAAATATGAAGTGGAATAAAGGAAAAAGAAAGAAAAAGAAAAAGTGAAGAATGAGAGGGAAGAAAGACAACATTATAAAATATGAGATTCATAATAAAATCTAACATTAACTTGAGGAAACATATGTTATGATATACCACTCCTCTGCATTCAACTTTTTGTTGAAAAAGCCACCAATCCATTGGTGAAATTAGGGGAAAAGACAGTGAAACCCTAGAAATGAAAGAGGTGGGCAAGGACTCAAAATAAGGAAAGAGAAGGAATCAAGTTTCATGTATGCTCGGTCGGCTTCTTATGTTAAAGGGGGCAGGTTTAAGTCTAAAATCTTACCTCATCCCACCAGCGGAATAAAATATGCCTGCATAAGATTTCTACATAGAGAATGCACCTTTGAGACTGTAGATTGACAATATTCGCTGAAGTGTATGCGCCAATCTAGTGCATTTCTTATATGCCGTTGTATATGCGGCCACATAAACCACGGTTTTTTTATGACACTGAACAAAGGAATTATATCGCTAATAGGGCTCCCTTTTCCACTTTAGGACAAGTAAATTTATGCAAGGTCATATAATGTTTTTTCATGTGCTTAGAGTAAAAAAAAAAGAACCCAAAAAGGATACTTATTCAGAAATTTAATTAAATATTTTGTAAATGTTAATCATGCATGGGGTTGCCAAGTTGAACATACCTAAAAGTACCTTCACAGATATTTCCCTACTCTCTGAACTAATGAGTTTCTGTGCACTTTGAAAAGTGGCCAAAACAAATGATCTATTTATAAGCTTGTTTGAAGTTCTTGACCAAATAGAAGTTCACCTTGAATTATAAGATGGATTACTGGACCGACGTTTGTGAAAGTCAATACCCATAACTGATACAATTTGACATGAGCTCCTAGAAAGTTTACGCTTGAGTTATGTCGTGGAATTTCTTCATTACAAGTTTTATATCCATCACAGTATTATAGTAAAATTGGTTTATGCATTGTAGAAATTTATTTAGTGTTCTATATTCATTTTCTCTTGTTCCTTAGAATACACATTTTCCATTGTGTGTGTGTGTGTGTGTGTGTGTGTGTGTGTGTATTAATTTCTTTTGCTTTCTGTTTGCAGATCAGGCCCTTTTATTGGTTAAAGAGGGTCAAGCAAAAATGCAGCCAGGGGGTGATAAACCAACAAATTTTCCCGGAAGACCTGCATCGCCCTTTTCAGCTCCTTCACAAAGTTCTATACCTCTCAGGCCCTCAGGTCCTTTGGCTGGATTAGGAGCAACAGGTGCTCCCCAGACCTCAATGCCATTTTTAGCATCAGGGGCTGTGGCTGGTCCAGAGCTATCGACACACAGAGGTCCAGCTCCTTCTGTGAGGTTTAATGGTCCATCTAGTCCTCCTCCGCAATCATTTTTCTCCTCACAAACTGCAAATGTATATCAGCAAACACAACCCCCACGGTTCCCTCCACCTGCTCAACCCGTGCCTCCTTTGCTTGGTCCTTCCCCAGTGGGTCTACTGGGTATTCACCCTCCTGGATCTATTCAGCCCCAGCCCCAAGTTCCCTCTGTCCCAATGAATTTTCCACTCCAAATTGCAAATCAAATGCCACCAAGAGGTAATATGCCTACACAAGTTTCAGATTCACCGTTTTCTGCAACCACACGGCCTTCACAGCCATCTATGCATGGATACCCAAATGTCCTCCCAAGAGGTAATGCGCCTCAGGCATCTGCAGATTCACAGTTTACTGCTCCCAGATCAAATACCCAGCCTCCTTTCCAGGCCTTTCAGGCTGCCTATGTGTCTGCAGGACAGCCTTCTTTTAGTACTTATCAAGGAGGTCAAGTGACAACCACTCCACCTCCTGCAGAAGCTCCTATTGGCTTTAATTATAGAGGGCGGTATCCTACTGCAGGGCCTCCCATGGGAGGTACGCTTCAAAATCTTGTTGAGGATTTTCAGTCCTTGTCTGTTGGGTCTGCTCCTGGTTCACTTGATCCTGGTGTTGATCAAAAATCACTACCAAGGCCACTAAATGATGATGATGAGCTAACACCCCTACTTGAGACCTATCCTTTTAACTGCCACCCTAGGTTTTTGCGGCTGACAACTCATGCAATACCTAGTTCACAGTCATTGCTTGCCCGGTGGCACTTGCCTCTTGGAGCTGTAATTCATCCTCTGGCAGAAGTTCCTGATGGGGTCAGTAGCGTTATTTGATCATAGTTTTCCCTCTTTACTTTTTTTATCTTTACAATAAATTTTACCACTGTTTATCATCATCTACGTATGGCTTGTTTTGCATAAACATTTGTATCTTGCATTTTTTTTTCCATTTTTGTAGGAGGAGGTGCCAGTCGTGAATTTTGGATCAGCAGGTGTCATTAGGTGTAGGAGGTGCCGGACATACGTGAACCCCTATGTTACTTTCACAGATGCAGGAAGGAAGTGGCGCTGCAATCTTTGCAGTCTGCTAAATGATGGTAGATACCGTGCTAAGTTATCTATGCTCTGCTATGTAGAATTTCTCGCTTTTTATCGTAGCATGCATTTGTTTATATCATATATCTGTTGTAACGACATTGTCATTTCATTTGTCAAATGGTGTAGTAAGTAGTTCTTTCTGGTGGTTAATTATATTTGGAGCTTTAGCGATGAATATGATCCATATTTCTGATCGTGCTGTACTTGTATCAATGAATATTACAAGCTTAGATGTGCAATATGGTGATGACTGTGGCTCATGTGTCCTTAGTAATAATGCTATCATTTTACAGAACGAAATTGTACAAAAGTGAGCGCCAGTATGGAATTGGGCACACACATTTACTATTTAGCTTAAAGGAGAGAAAAGTAAGTTGTTGGTAATGTAGGGCAACCAGGGCCCACGACTAAGAGCGGAGCACCGAGGGTCCGTGCAATTTCTTCTGTTCAACAAGCAAAGCACGTGTTGCAGGGGAACATGTATTTATAGGTGACCCTTATGAAGCACCCTAGGGGAGAGAGGGGGTGGGGTGGGGGTATTAGTGGCAATATAAGAGTTGAATAGCAACAATGGAAAGCGTAGTTGCTACTAAATTATGTGACCTACTGACTCGTGAAAGATAAACAACAGAAGTACAAGTTGAAAGTAAAGAGATGGTGAGACCGACTGAATGATAAACATAAAGCTCATTTAGGAGCAAACACATGCATTTTATCGTGCTTTGTCCAGCATAAACCCTTTCACATCCACTCTCTTAAGACTACTTTGAGAGTTTTCCCACTAACTCCGTAACATTTCTGGGAAGTGGCGAAACTGCTACAGTTCCGTTTTGAATTGGAGTTAATGTACATTTCCCTTGCTCTGGTTCTGAGCCTTTAACTCCAACATTGCGTTGATCCAGAGTTAACCAATCTGGAGTCAACACAGCTGTTCTGATCTGGAGACAAAACCCCTCAACAACGTTGCTTCGACATGGAGGCAACTGCTCCAACTCACCTTTGCAGGTGGAGGGCACACCTTGCAGGTTTTCTTGATGCCTTGAACCCAGCGCATGGAGCAAGCTCTTCGCCAAAAACTATGAGAGTTTTTGTAGGTGAGGGAACCTTCAGTTGGTACTTGGTATACAATTTGAAGGACTATAGAAAAGATTACCAAGTGGAAGCACACTCTTCTATAAGTGTCAACTAGAATATATTTGTTCAATATCTGTACGGATGTTTCTAGGGATACCTTACCTATTTTGTTTTCAATGTCAGAAATCAGAATTTGTAATTTGTGCATGTGCATTTTGACCCTTCCAATATTTATTGTCTATGTTGAGGAAGGAAATTATACGTACATATATGACATGTATCCCACTGTATCATATCCTAGTTTATTGGCTCAGCACTAAGGGTTGTTGGTCCGCTGCAACTTGGATTTCAACTGCAAGTAGGCTAGCATGCGAGCGCCAGCAATAACAGTTGCAACAAGAATCTTTTCTGTTGTTTGTTTTGTACTTCACTATGTACAGTTGCAAGAGGACATTAAATTTCTCTCCACCTTTTAGTTTGAATTCCTGCAAAAATTAAAAAATTACACATTCTACAACCAACATTTAGATGTGTGATGCATGTGATATGATCCGTGGTCGCACTTGCAACAAGCTAACGAGTGTGCTTACGGTCATTTTTGTGGCAAACACAGTTGATGGAACTGGCCATTTTTGCGGCTGCAGTCGCAATTGTAATTGACAGGTGCAGCAGTCCAAACAGCTGCAACTGGCTCCTTTTGCTATTGCAGTTGCAGCTACAGGTCTATTGCAGCAAAATAAGCCCCTTATGTCTATTATACCATATCCTATCACCATGTCTATATCCATCTTGTATAGATGAAGAATAGCCTAAGATAACTCTATGTGCCCTTGTGTTGTCACTTCTTTGGGAATCTGAATAGTGGGTACTCAAGATCATCCTTTTAAAAAATTTAGTTATTCCATATTATATTGAGATTTTCATGTGGGGCTGAAAAAGATATTTGCTAATGTGTGTGTGTGTGTATATATATTTGTTCGACAGTCCCCGGAGAGTATTATAGTGTTTTGGATGCTAGTGGCAGAAGATGTGATATGGATCAAAGACCTGAGCTTTCCAAGGGAAGTGTTGAATTTGTTGCTCCAACTGAATATATGGTGCGACCACCAATGCCACCGCTATACTTTTTCCTCATTGATGTTTCAGTATCAGCAATTAGAAGTGGTGTTCTTGAGGTAATGATTGTTGATTTGTACTATGATTCTTGCTTTTCCTCTTATTTGCCGCTTTCATTTCTTTGATGTTTTCTATTGGCTCTATGAACCAACCATCATTAGATCCTTTTTACGCTTATCAATATAGTTCTCTGAGAATGGGAACTTATCGTTTGGTTTCAAATTATATTTCAGGTTGTCGCTCAGACCATAAAGTCGTGTCTCGATGAGCTACCTGGCTTTCCTAGGACACAGATTGGCTTCTTGACCTTTGACAGCACATTGCATTTCTATAGCCTGAAGGCATGCTACTATCTCCTCTCCAAAGCCTGAATGATAATGTTCTTATCTATTGATCACATTGTTGACTCCTTCCGTTTATCCACTTCTGTGAGCTGCTGCTCCCCCTCAGCTTCCTGATAATGTTTTAGTGGAAGAAACATCATTATAATTAACACTTTTGCATATGTCAGTCTTCTTTGCAACAGCCTCAAATGATGGTGGTAGCTGATCTCGATGACATATTCTTGCCGCTGCCTGATGATCTCCTTGTTAATCTATCTGATTCAAGAAGCGTAGTGGATGCTTTCTTAGATAGCTTGCCCAGTATGTTCCAGGACAATGTAAATGTAGAATCTGCCTTTGGGCCTGCCCTTAAAGCAGCATTCATGGTTATGGTATGTGGTCTCCATTCAACCTTGTACTTGATATTTTTTTTGCTTCTATGGATGTAAATCTTTTGTTTTGTTATTCACTACACCATGCAGTCTATTTTAACCTTCATTTGCAGAATCGACTTGGGGGAAAATTGCTGGTCTTTCAGAGTACTTTACCTTCTCTTGGTGTTGGCCGCTTAAGGTTGCGTGGAGATGATCTTCGTGTATATGGAACCGATAAAGAACACACCTTGAGGATTCCTGAAGACCCATTCTATAAGCAGATGGCCGCCGAGTTTACAAAGAACCAAATCGCAGTGGACATATATGCTTTCAGTGACAAGTACTTGGATATAGCTTCTTTAGGTATTAGCTGCTGCCAGAAAATATCAAGGCTTGTTATTATTGCAATTTCTTTCCTGATAGCCGTCTTTTCTGAAATATTCAGGAACTCTTGCAAAATACACTGGAGGTCAGGTGTATTATTATCCGTCTTTCCAGGCATCCATTCATCAAGAGAAACTTAGACATGAGTTGGCAAGGGGCCTAACAAGGGAGACGGCCTGGGAAGCTGTGATGCGTATTAGATGTGGAAAAGGTAATTCATATAACACCGTTAAACTTTTTTATGTTTTTGGAACCTTCTCCCCCTCTTTTCCTGAAAAGGTTTACTAATAACCTAAGGAATCTCCTTGCTCTCCAGGGGTGCGCTTTACGACATATCATGGTCATTTCATGCTAAGGTCTACGGATTTGTTAGCCCTTCCGGCTGTTGATTGTGATAAAGCCTATGCAATGCAATTGTCTCTGGAAGAGACCTTGATGACAACTCAAACTGTGTACTTTCAAGTTGCATTGCTGTATCCTTTTAAACTTATTTCCTGCATACTGTATTGCTTTAGTGGCCATCTTTTATCATTTTTCAGTCTAACTTTTTGAATAATACAAAACAAAAGTAGACTGACTTCTGAAATAAACTATACGCATGCATGCAGTGGTGTTGTTTAAGTAGCTTAAGAACTATTATCACGAACAACATACATGAACACAGACATACATGTAGCAGTACAAGCACACAAAGAAGAAAAAAGTTGGAAGAAGGGAGGATAAATACAGTCATGTATCATCATCTAGAGTCTCTATCATCATCATCATTTGACCTTATCCCATCACAATGTGGATCTCTGTTGATTAGAAGGCTCCATGATGCGTGCAAGACTATAGTATTGGCCATCAACCTAATGCACTCTCTGGGTGCGAAATTCTTCTGCAAAAAAAAAAAAAACACCTATCAGTAGAACGGTCTGGTGGAATGGCAGTTGGCGAGTAAGCAAGCATACCATATCGGCCTACTAGTTTAAGTTTCTCCAACCAACAAGCACCCTACAAAATCTTCCTAGACTAAGAACAGGTCTAGAAGGGGAAGACAATAGATTTGTTATAGACTTCTACCCAAAATGGGTGTCTGACACATGCGGACACGACATATGTGTCCAACACTTACAAATGTGTAATTCATTATTCACCTAACTTAATACACATATAAGAACTATGTTATGCTTTATTTTGCCTGAAGTTAATTTTTTGTAGATCGTTTACTAAAATCAGGTATTTATATATGAATAATGGTCTAGTAAATACAATTCTTAGTCAACTAGAGCTAGGCTATCTTCAGAAGTAGCAAGAATGCCGAAACTCACATTGATTGCTTAAGACATAAGACATCACTCAAATTCAAAATTCACACCATCGGATGTGATCTTCTCTCCATGAACCAGCTAGAAAGAAAAATTTCAAACTTATATGTTATGTTTTACCTATTGGATAAAGTGACCAAAAAATAGATGCTTTTGAGATACTTAAAATTGCTTATTTTTGAGACCACTTTGATGAAAGTGTAAATTATAACAAAAAACTTTAAAATTTTGTTTCTAGCTAAATTATGGGTAATAGATCACATCTAACGGTGTGAATCTTAAATGAGTGATACTTTGACCGACTCAAAGTGGGAATATCCGCATTCTCGATACTTCCGAAAGAAGCATACCTCAACTCCCCCCCCCTCCCATATATATATATATATATATATATATATATATATATATATATATATATATATATATATATATATAGACACGCACACGCACACACACACACACATAATTGCATACAAAGTTGTATCCTCCTGTCTAGATTTTAGGCAGTAACTGTTAGCCTGTCTGCGTCAGTGTAAAAATCCCATGTCTTCAAATCATGGGGAACTACGTTACAGTCGGTGTAAAAAACCCATATCTTCAAATCATAGGGAACTAGAGTACACTCTAAAGCCAAATGACAATCAAAAGGCAACTCTGAAACATCTTCCCGGTCTATACTTATAAGTTACTTGACTTGTGTGTTAGCTTCATCTTAAAGTGGCTAGTTTTAACTTAGTTATAGATGATTTGTGCAGTTGGTTGGTCGAGAAGAATTAGAGGGGAGACGAGTCATTCACTATCATCACCGTATGCTAACACCAATGGTTATCTCATAGTCCTTTATCTCTGTTCATTAGTTATAAATGAACTTACGAGAAATATTGAGGATCAAGTCTTGTGGCACATGTTGCTTGCAAATGATATTGTCGTAGTTGATGACTAGATATGACTCATATGAGATAATATTCAAGTACAAAGGTGGAGAAAAGTTTTATAATCTAAGGAATGTAGAATTAGCATAATGAAAACATAACATATGAAATGTAACTTTAGCAAATTGTGAAAGCATGAACACATAATGCATATTGATGGCCAAGAAATACCTGGGATTGAACATTTTTGTTACACAGTATCAATCAATCATCTAAATGGTGGGATCGAGTAGGATTGGGTTCATAGAATCAATGCAGGATGTTTTAAGTGAAGTGGTTTTGGAGTATTATCTGATTGTATTGTGAAACTAAAGGGAGAATTCTATAAGACGTCTATGAGACCAACACTGCTTTATGGGTCAATATTTAGCAATTGAGATAGCATCTAAAAAATGAGCGTTGCTGAAATAACAATGTTGAGATGGATGAGTGGCAATTGGCAAGAGGCCAAGAAATAGGATGAGAAATGAGTGCATTCATAAGAACTACGAGGTAGCTACCATTGAGGATAAAACGGGGGAGATAGATTGAGAATGTTTGGGCATGCATAAAGGCCAATAAGTGCGCTAGTTAGGTGAAGTGATAAGATTGTAGTTAATAAAGCAACAAGACTAGAGGTGGGCTGAAACAAACATGGGGGAGTTTGTTAAAAGATACCATAATTGTTAATTTAATCCAGGAGATGGCCTTAGTGAAGCTGAATAGAAGAAAAATATTGATCTAACCAACCCCAAAAGTTTGAGACAAAGGCTTTGTCGTTGTGTGTAAGCTTTCTCCTGACCTAGTGTAATCGGATGAGAATGAATAGGTTTCTAAATCCGAGGGGGATAACTGGATAAGTTCAAGATGAAAATTGAGCTCTTAAGTTTGTTTTGACTTGCCCTCAAACAAATATCAAATATGATTTGAACTGAGAGATAAAGGAAGAATAGTCGATCGTTCAAAGGAATAAGGATGAATTCAAGAAAACAAAGATGAACTACAACACCTTTATTTTACAAGTTTTTCCTTGCCAACCCCCGAGTTAATAAGACTTGTTGATTACTCTTATCATTCTTCTATTTGTTGCCTTTTATTTTGTTCCTTTCACTGTCCTCTGATGTCTTTAATCTTGTTTCTTTAGTTGACAATTTGTAAGTTAGCAACATCAAAGGAGCTTTATTCTTGAATCATTTCCTTGCTTTTACACGCACGCACGCACGCGCGCGCGCGCGCGCACATATAGGAAAAAGTTTGTGCACATTGTCTTCGGGATGGTTTGTCTTGACATTCTATGTTTAGATCTTCCTTTATGTTTTCATTGAGTGCCAAGTCAATTTTATTGATGTTATAGAACGTATACGAGACTCATCTTTACCCGCAACATTCTCTAATGCCTATTAATCTGCTGGCGTGATGCTTTCTTTACCTGATTCTTGAATATGCCCCTGTTTTGCTTAGCATGTACAAGATATACTTCATCTTCAGGCGAAAGACGTATCAGGGTCCATACAGCAGCTGTACCTGTGGTGGCAGATCTTGGTGAAATGTACCGCCGGGCTGACACTGGGGCCACTCTCTCATTGTTGAGTAGGCTTGGTAAGAGTCCCAACAAATCCTAGGATCTGGCAATGTCAACTGTTCTAGCAGTTAGTATTACTTTTTTCTTATGATACAACATTGGAATCCCTGCAGCAATTGAGAATACACTATCCCAAAAGCTGGAGGATGCTCGCCAGCTTATTCAACTGAAGATTGTGAAGAGCCTTAAGGAATATCGCAACCTTTACGCACTGCAGCATCAGTTGGGTGGCCGACTAATCTTTCCTGAATCTTTGAAAATTTTGCCACTATATGCATTGTCCCTTTGTAAATCTGTGCCACTTCGTGGAGGGTATGGTGATGCTTCTCTAGATGAACGCTGTGCAGCTGGTTACAGTATGATGATTTTACCTGTAAAAAGGATGCTTAAGCTTCTCTACCCCAGCTTGCATAGAATAGATAACTGCCTAGGAAAGGTAATCAACTATACTGGAAATTTAGTTGTAGCTTACCTTCCATGAGTTCACTACTTTGCAAGAATGTCTTTTTCAATATTTTAATTCTTTGATCTTTTTAGCCAAAAGAAGTGTCTTACATTATTCAGTAAATCTTTCATATGTATGGAAATATGGTGGGTAGTTAATGTTTGATTCTTATTTTGCAGGTTGATGATTTTGAAGGGTACTTGAAAAAGTTAGCTCTGACAGTGCACATTTAGATCCCAGTGGCCTATATGTTTATGATGATGGATTCAGCTTCATTATTTGGCTTGGGAGGATGTTGCCATCTGATATAGTTAACAATGTTCTAGGAATTGATTTATCTATCTTCCCTGATCTATCCAAGGTATGGTTCATGCTTTAGATATCTGCTCCAAATTAAAGTAGGAAAGCTTTGCACAAGGCTTCAATTTATATTTTCTATTGGTGTAGAAGTTGATTACATTGATGCCCAGCCATGAATGTGACATACAACAGTTCATCAGTTTGTCTCTATACTGATGAGCTTCCAGATAAAAAAATAAAAATAAATAAGATGAATGAGGAACTAGGGTAGGAACTGAAAAAAAATAGTAGAATCTACTCAAGTATGATAAAGATAAAATGTGGAGTTAATCATCCTGTTTCTGCCAAAAAAAAAAAAAAAGAAAAAAAAAAGAAAAAAAGGTGGAGTTAACAGCTGTGTTTTTGTTCTGTTCCCTGTGATTCAAGCAAATCTTGTATGAAAGATGTCTCCCATGCTTTTTATATTGTTTACATGAAATGCACACCTAAAATGTAATTCCACGCGTTAGTTCACATAATATTGCCCATTATTTTAGATCCAGGCTGATACTAATCTATTTCAGCAATTCTGGTTGGTTTCTTTAGATGATTTAAGATTTGACCAAAACTTTGAATTTGTCTGAATACTGCTAAATCCAACCCTTAAAACATATCAGCAACATGTAGAAAAATGCAAGTAGAAGCTATTTAAATCCCAAGTCGAATTCACAAAAAACAACAAAACTGATCACATTTGCATGATATGCCCTAAGTAGAGCACAAAAATTGGGGCAAGAAGAGGGAGGGAGAAAGAAGGGAGACAAGGGAGAAAAGATGATTCTTTAACATGCGTGGCAATTCACTACCTTAAACCAATGACACTTGGAACATTCTTTTTTAACTCAGTGTTTGTTTATCGTTTTATTAAAGCCAGTCTGATTCAGTTGACATTATATTGGTAATTGTTTTGTTTTTTAAAATCACTTTAGCATATAAATATCCTTCAAATCATCACGGGAAAGATATAGCAATGCTCTTTCTATTCGGTATTGTCTTGTCTGATATTATATCTTTATAGTTTATTTCAAGCTCATAAAACTAGAGAATAGTAACACCATTTGGTTTTCAACATGCAGATCTTAACACAAGCTTTTACCCTACTCTATTTTTAATATACATTTTAAATAAGCTTACAATTCACATAATTGTATATAATTATATGTTCTAACCATCAAATAGTAGTTAGTCTCGTGTATTTCTGGAATGACCATCCTAGTGCTTTTAAACCTTTTGAGAAATATTGTCGGACCTCTCTCTTACACTGGGGATCAACACTGTTATCGTGTTGTATAGACTGAATGCCTTAAATCACACAGTTAAAGAAAATTATTATGTTTGGATGCTACCACTCCATGAAATCTCATGATTACATGCATGGTTATAAACTTGACTTTTAGATGGAATGAATGGAGCTTACAAATATTTGCTTTTCAGTTTTAGGTGTTTTAATTGTTGCAGGTGAAAGTTATCTGGATGGCTTTTCAGTTTAGGCATCCTTAACTTGGTTCATATCCTTCTTGCAGCCCTGACTCTTAAACTCCCATTAGTATTTGATTTTAGGACTCGTTTTAATTATGCACATGATTTTTCATTTTACTCTTTGTATCATGTTTTAGCCTATGTTGCACGTACACAGACACGCCGTCACGACACAATACACTGATAAATTCTAAATAGCATAGACAAAATAGAAGTATTGTCTCCAATACTTGTTTCTGCCGAGCATCTGACATGATGCAGTTCCAGCCTTGAGGTGTCTTTGCTATCTAGGGACTTCCAGCCTATTGATGTGTTGTTCATATGATACATTGCAAGTGGCACCACCAAACGGACAGCTCATGCATATAGGCTCGCATGCGCAAGCGCACAGGCACAAGGCCGAAAACAGTTATTTAATTATACATTCCAACTCATGCCATGTTGCAGGCTGCTCTCGGTGAACATGACAATGAAGTGTCGAGAAAAGTAATGAAGATTCTGAAGAGATTGAGGTCGAAGGATTCCTCCTGCTATCAGTTATGCCATATTGTAAGGCAAGGCGAACAACCAAGGGAGAATTCCTTGCTTCTCTCTAGGCTCGTTGAGGATAAAACTGCTGGAACCAGCGGTTACTCGGAATGGATTCTGCAATTATACCGCCAGTCGCAGACCTCCAGATGAAAGCATTCGGTTCTCCAGAGGAACGCAGGGAGCCATTGTGTAAGAAATCAAAGAGGCGCGACCCGTTCAACGACAAAGTCTTGCTTTTGTAATTGAATTCCATTTGTAACTTGTGGGACTGGTTAGTTTTGTAATATTCACTGTATATCTCTTTACTTGTATCACAAAAAAGACTCGACTCAAAGCTTGTTCGATATCATTTCTTCTAAACTTTGGCAAATTATACAGCTGGTCAAATTCTAGATCGGGTGTTAGTGCTGTTTGTATTTGTTGGATCTTCAATTTTTTTTCTCTCTCTTTGTTTTTTCTTTTTTTTTTTTTGGGGGATAAAGAAGCTTTAAAAGTTTTGTTAATAGAATCTTGTTAATCGTGAATCTGGGCTCATTGTAGGCCACCAATGTGATGTATTGTGTGCTGGGTTGAACCATCTACGTGAGTGCGCATGTGTGCCCAATCTGGTTTTCCTACTTACCTCAAATAGGCTATCACTAGTTTCGAAGTTCATCTCTCTTTTTTGCATCAGGATTAGTTAATTGTATTACTTTGATAATTATCATGATTATGCCTTCATTTGGGCCTCCGATACTTCGATGAATGATTGAGACTAGAAGATGACTACTATCTTTCTTTCACCCGCCGCTTTTTACCGGGCAGTGTGGTGGCAAAAGCATCTTCATTTGTGACGCGCTTCACACTGCTTGATTACAAGCTCTGTTACGAAGATTCAGAGCTTGCCTTTTGTCTAGACACAAAGATGAAAGTGTTCTGAAACATTACTTCTGCTTGCCACTTTTTTTTTTATTGAATGCTTATTTTCACAAAATCAAATTGCACGAAATCTTTCGCTACCAAAATTGGCCGGAACCATTGAAGCACAAACCACAAAAAATGTAGAGGGTTATATTAAAAAATTGGTCCCATGGCAACTTGCAACCCAAAACTGTTACAAATAAAATCCAAATCAATATCACAAGCAAACACTTTGGAAATCGAACCATTAAAACTTATGCGCCAAAATTGGACTACGCCCCAAATGTAGCACAAATCCACCCACAAATAAAAATTAATGAACAAAATGATTCCCACCTAGGGGTGCCACCGGATACGGATTATCCGCGGATATCCGCATCCGAATCCGCCTCCAATCCGGATACGGATATCATTTTTTCACATCCGTCAATATTCGTATCCGTATCCGTATCCGAAAGGTAGGTGCGGATACAGATATGGTAAAAGTAATATCTTATTCGTATCCGATCCGATATCCGAATGTTGCGTGCTTCATAATGATATCGGTATGGAGAAGACTATTCTTCAATGGAATAAGGTATTAAATTTTGATATTTTGAGTTGGTGAAAAAGTAATAGTGAAAAGTATTCAATTCTTGCAAGAGCACCACATGATATTTTGAGTATTTCGACATCAACCATGTCATCCGAATCGGCATTTAGCACCGGAGGACGTGTAATCTATTGTTATAGAAGTCAAATGACAATGAATACGATGAATATATTGATATGTACACAATAATATCATAGTATGTATCATATTTAATATTGTAGTAGATGAGATAAAAAGTAATCTAAGTATTTCTGTTTAATTTATCTTTAACCATATCCATTTTTAACATATCCGATTAGTATCCGCATCCGATCCGCTATTATCCGATTTATATATGATATCCGATTTTGGCGGATATGGATATCATTTTTTCACATCCGCTAATATCCGTATCCGTATCCGTATCCGAAGGTTGGGTGCGGATATGGATATGGTAGAGGTAATATCCGATCCGTATCCGATCCGATGGCACCCCTAATCCCACCCCAAATTTTTTAAAAATGTCCTCACGTGAGCCCCATGTGGACCACTAGCACGTGTGAGATATGTAAAACATCGTTTTGGGCTCCCACGTGCGAGAGGCTGCAGGGATTTCCTAAATCTTTAGCGGGCGTTATACAGAGTAAATTTGCCAAAAAGGGAAAAAATAGGGGGCTAAAAAGTAAAGTTGACAAAATTAGATTGAAATATCCGGTGGCGGATATTTAAACTCCGTGCTCCTCCCTTCGATTTGCATTTTCCCTCTCTTCTCTCTCCTCCCCCTCTAGAATTAGGGTTTTCTTGATCGATTGAAGGCGACGGAGCGTCATTGTGTACTTTCTCAACCTTCTTGTTGCGATTGAATTCTTGATGCAATGTGATTTGCCCCCTGTTGTTGTTTCTGTTCTTGAATTTTGTTGTTGTTTAGTGCAGAAATTTTTGAATGGAGGTTATTGATGTGAAGCATTCTCCTTTTCTTGGGACATTTGGGATTTCGTGTTGAATTTCATGTTTAGGTTTGTTTTTGAGAGGAATCGGATAAGTTCTTGTTTGTTATTGGCTAGGGTCTTAGTTCAGGATTTTTGTGTAGGTTCAGAGATAATATCATGATTGCGGCCATGATCTTTATATTCTTCTCTCTTTTTATTTTTTTGAAAATTAAAGATTATCTCTCATGTAAAGAAAGGGGAAAGAAACATTTTTGTGTACTTCCTTTGAAGGGAGGAGGAGGATATGAAGTTTCTCAGGAACCACATACTCTGTAAAACTGATTTTCTTGTGTTACATCCAATTTTGCTGTGTTGATAGTATTAAGAGAGATTTATATGAATTTAGTCTAATTTTCCTTCTTGATCTGTGAATTAGTATGAGGGGGAGCAGATATAAAAGTCATCTGATTTCTTTTTTAGATATATGGGTATTTAAAACTGATGTGATGTTTTGAATATCTTGAACCTTGTCAAATAGCAGATAATATTTCATATTATGACATGAGCAACCTTATTTGTTACAGAAGGATTAGATAGCATCTCAGTGAACTTGTAATAGTTGTTTGGACGCATTATGATTAAATGTGAGAGAATCATGATAAAATCTGGAGCAGTCCATACTTTTCTTCTTTATGCTTCAAGTATAGAGCCTAATTTAGAGCATTTCATTTTCTCTATCTCTTTCTTGCTCAGATTGCCTCCATCCTCTGAAAATGTTTAGATTTGGAAAATATTCGACCTCCTTGTTGGTGAGCTTCTCCCTTATTGCCTATCTAAAAAAGAAAAAGAAGAAAAACTTAAATAAAAGTCTCCCTTACATAAGATATGAAGAACTATGAACTTTTAAATATAGAAGTATTTTGCCCTTAATAAGCTGATCATTAACATAAGAAGCATCTTACACATTAATTATTAATAACAAATATAATTCTAGACAATCTAGTCCAAGTTATCCACGTCATAAGCACCTTTTCAAGATGCAGACTCATAATTATGAATTTGATTGCTAGATTAAAAAAATGAAAAAGTATGTATCTAAAAAAAGAAAAAAAAAGAACAAATAAAAAACAAATAAAAAAAAAAATCTCCCTTTCATAAGATTTGAAGAACTGTGAACTTCCTTAGGAAATATAGAAGTACCTTGTCCCCAGTTTGATTTAATATGCTGATGAGTCAATATAAGTAGCAACTTACACATTAATTATTATTAGTAACAAACATAAATCTAGTCTAAGTTTTCTAACATCATAAGCAACTTTTTCAAGTTGCAAATTCACAGTTATGAATTTGCTTGCTAGACTCAAAAATGAAATGATATCTTTTCTAAAGTGTACAAATATTGTGGGGTTCATTGATGAGTATCCAGAACATGATAACACATGTCCTTTTCTTTTTCCTTTTATTTTAGCTAAAGGATTGGAGAAATGATATCCTCCCTCCCTGCACTTTCTTTGGAAAAGTTTAAACTAAAGGTAACATTAACCCGAAAGTGCCAAATGTGCAAATAAACGCACATGTCATTAAACATAATTACTGGCTAAACGAAGCATAAAAATGCCTTAAACACGAGGTCATAGAACACATGAGAGAAAATGTTCCCTTTAGATGATACCCAGCCAATTAGGCGGAATGTTGGGAACATAAACTGCATCACATCCTGCCCTCATTTGAGTGTCCCTGGCCAACAGTGGTGGCCATGCTTGGGTCTGCTTACTCTTCCTGATCTGAGATAAAGTAAGTACTTCCACCATTGTCCTGTATTTTATCTTAAGGTCGCACTTGTCAAGAAACATAACATTATCCTGTATAGACATATGAGTTGGCTGTGAAAAGATTTCCTGTTTGTAAATATTCTATTATTTCTATTGTTCCTTTTCAACTAGAATGTCTAGCAAGTAGTTCTTGCATACACATCCCATTATAACCCCTATTATGTGTTCTAATCTCTTATGATCTTATCTCTCCATTATAACGAGCAGGAAACAAGCAGTCCTGGGTATCCATGTAGCCCAAGTTTATGTTTAGCATCCTTCCATGTTCTGCGGGCTGTAAGGATGATATAGGAGTGAGTGGTTGTCTGATTCTGTACAGTTGGTGTTGGTGCATAAAACAGAACAGTGTGGCCCCAAACCACATTTTTTCTAGTGAGGTTTTCTCTAGTGAGCACTGTGTCCTGGAGGTGGACCTGAGAAAGACATGCACTTGACCTTTTACCCTCCAGATAGGTTTAGCTACCGCTGATATATGGCCTCCACGGTTAAGGAACTTGTAAAATGAGCTCGCTGAGAACTTGGTATTTGAGGATGCTTCCAGTTAATGTTATATGGTCTCAGGACAAGTACACTTTCCACTTCTGAATACAGTGAGCCAACTCCTCATTTTTGTGAGTGGTGTCTAGGAACTGTGGAAGCCAGCTATTTCTATTGAATCATTTTCTATTTCCATTGAATCATTTTCTTACTTTTGTCCCAGGTCTGGCAAAGAGTTTCTGGAATTTAGGATTTTAGATGATACCAGTGCACCATTAATCTATCCGAAATTAGATGTAATTGGCATTCCTAATTTTGAAGCAGATAGCATTCTCAAAAACAAATTTGAAGCAGATACAACAACTTAGCCATTTATCTCAGATATTTGGGGTAGGCTACATGAACCAAAAGAGAATTACGCCGGATTGGGCACATGGCTAAATTTTTCCCCACTCGTTCTTATCGAGCAATATGCCTTCATTTAGACCTTTAGCCTCTATATCTTGTCGTATCACCTCCATTCATATTTTCTTCGGTCTCCCCTTCGCTCTTTTAACAAATTTGAAGCAGTTAGCAGCAAGAAAAGTGGTTGTAAAATTTATACTTTAACTCCTCAAGATTACTTAGAACTAGCTGCTATGTCATACATAGTATGAACATTTCTTTGCCTGCCTGTTCTAAGTTTTTTATCATTTTTTGTTTAGTCCTTATTAGAATCTATTTAACTTTTAGTTCATGGGGTGATCTTTTCCTTATTAATTTTCTTTTCACAACAGAAAAATCAGAATGAACAAAGATTTTTATTTGTGAAAAGAAAATTAAATTGTGATGGGTACTGAAACTCTCTTTTGTTTTATTAATATGCGCAACTCAAGACAGGATTTATTTAATAAATGCTTTCATTACCTATAAATTATTTACACAATAATCTAGACATAGAATTTCTATTCTTCGTGTAGGTATGGGAGGGGTACCAAGGGCAATTACTGTCATAACTGGCAATGCCACGGTTCAAAGATTCGGCCGAGTCGGAGCCGAGTCGGCCGAGTCGTATCTGTCTCGGCCCACTCCGAGACGAGTACGAGGCACTAGTCGGTCGACTCAACTCAGAGGAGACTGGCTAGGCCGAGAATCGGAGTTGCTCGGTCGACTCGGCATTATGATGATAATTTTGTGCCTCATTGCAATTCAATGTGGAAATAACTACATTAGCATGTATTTATGAATGTAGTTTGTGTAATTTACTATATTGTGCATGTATTTTGATATACTTCTACCGACGACGCGTGTATTTATACTTTCGCTTTATATTTAGTGTGTTAGGTGATATATTTTGGACATGTGATACATTAATGTGGATGTCTACATTTTTTTTAAGATTTATCGTGATTTTTTCAGAATTTTTTTAGTTTTCTATGTAGCGTTTTGCGCGTATCGCCCTATACTGATCCGAGTCGCCGAGACCGATCCGTCTCAGTGCCCGCCGAGTTGGCGGCCGAGACCGCGACTGTGAACCATGGGCAATGCTACCTGGACAATGGGATAATCTCTATCAAATTTACGGAGTAAAGCTTGGTTATAAAATTGTTGGGGCTGATGGGGGATGATGACCTTTGAGACCACCACCAACTTACAGTAGTTTACATATCTCTATCTGCTTGGCTGTGGGGTCCCTTTATCAGGTTTTATTGTTTATGGATCTACCAGTTCTTTTCTCCACTTTTCTTGTGATTGCAAAGAAGGATAAATAGCAACTAGGGGTAGCCAAGAGGGCGACATTGAGCTGAGCAATTCTCCCACACAAGAATAGGAGTTTTTCTTTTCAAAACTGTCCAATTTTTACAATGTGTGCCGCCCAATTCTTTCTCCCATGGTTTCACAGATAGATGAAAATTTCTAAGTACATTTTTTTTCTTTTTTGAGATAAACTCTTGAGTAATTGAAATCTCATCTCGACATGGGACTGAAATGACAACTTTGAATTCAAATCAAATTCAAAGGAGAACTATGATCTTAACAAGCCAACAAACATTGTGTCGAAACTGGAAATTTTAACAAAATGAGCATCTTGATGGATGTGTGATGCGGACATCCAAGGAGCGTCACTGTTCGAGTTGTTTCAGTCGATTAGAGTCTGTATTTTTATTTATTTGAGTCCATGTTGTTTTCTTTGTTTTAATTGTGTATTTCTCCTTTTTTTAGTCCCACATCGACTACGTGGAGAAAGTCGTCAGGTTGTAAGCCTATAAAGGCAAAGGTCTAATAAGTTGTAAAACAATGCACTCTTGATTAATGAATTGTTGAATTTTCTTTTTGAAAATTTAATTATGAAGATGGAGTGTGAAACCCACTTTAGATAGGATTTGTGTGTGAAACCAAATCTTAGTTATTTTTATCTCTTTATCCAATTTCCAATCCAAATACCAAATCCAATTGAGATTACAAAACCCAATCCTATCCAACTACAACATACGCAGCCGAACCCATCTCACTTCCACAGGATTCCCACCTTGCTGCATGCGCTAGAAAAAAAAAATACAGAGATCAAAATCCCAACAGGTTCCTCTTCTCTCCTTAGGCGCAAGCAAGGGGTTTCCGCACCTGGAGAGTAGCAAGCAAGAGTCAACCTTGAGTACCCGGGCATCAGTCAACGCAATGAGATAGTGGCTGTTGATGAATTCGAGGAGTTGGAACTTCTTCTCAATGAATGATGGGTGCTTGTGCCTAGCAACTAGAAAGCAGTTTGCTCTGCATGTGAAGTTGCCGGCATTACATGTCTGCAGAACAAACAGGTATTAATGTATGCACAGTAACCAGCAACAGCAGCAAAGGGATTATTCCACTCTCCAATCTCCATCATCCTACAAGCAACAGAGAAGATTATCAAGCCCCAATCAAAGCTGAAGGGAAGGTAAATCAAGTCAACGCTTCAACAGGTACTTTATTTTCAGCAAAAAAAAAAAATTAGAATATCCGTTGGATTACACTGCATAATTTTATCTCTCGAATATTATCATTAATTCTCTGTCGTCCACAAATATGGGTGAGCGAGTGTGATTCTTTTACCCTTGTGTTATATTGCCTTGATATTGCAAGTGGATTATTCCTTAAATCAAGCATTGCATGTGGTTAGTGAAGATTAAAATTATCCGATATATGAGTATAAGCATTTTTGTTTAAACCCATCTTGCCATATAATTATTTTAGATTTATTCCTACTGAAGCTCGTGACTTGTTATGAAACGTTGTAAGTTTAACTCTATCACTGAGTTTTGACATCATCCGCATATTGTCTCACATCATTTTGGTATCAGAGCATGGTTTAGGTAAAAAAAAAAAATTTTGCATTAGCATATAGTTAGAGATCTTATTTATTTTTGCATAAATTAAAAAAAAAAATTTGCATCCAGTAACTCTCATCCCACCCCTATGAATTTCCAGCTTGCCACAGCACTTGCCGCCATAAGTGCTCAACTGGATAACCTGATCCAAGTCACGGAGTCCTCTAATCAAACCCTAGATAGGATCATCACTAAAGTCGAGAAGAAGTCTGATAACACCACGCCCATGATAAAAGAGTCTAGCGACAGAGACTACTTCAAGCTTAGCCTCACGATTAAGTGTTATAAGTGTCAAGGCTATGGGCATGTTGCTGCCAACTGCCCAACTCCAGTCAAAGTCGCTCAAGTTAGGGAACCACCTTTAACAAATTCCGAGCCCCTTCCTCCTTTACTATCGACACCACCTTCTTCACTTTCTTTACTGTCGACTCCTACTGTCATTGTCTGCTATGGTCATCAACATCTTCCTCCTCTATTGCCGACATCTACCCCTATGATCACGGAGCTTGTTGATGTCCTATCTGAAGAACCTATTTGCCATTTGAAAAAATCAAAAGACTCAGACCTTGACAAAAAGATTACGAGTGAAAATCTTGTGGAGCCCAATACTTCGGGTCCTCTTGAAGTTATTCTAGACATTACGGAGTTTACTGATGTCTCTCCTAAAGACAGTGTTCTAAATCTCCCCGAAGTCAACCCTATCGTCAAGGAATCTATCGCTGTCTTTTCTGAAAACCTCCCGGATAAGCTATTATTGACGCGTGATATCCAACACGCCATTGAGTTATTCACAGGAGCCAATCTTCCCGACTTGCCACACTCTAGGTTGGATCCTATCAAGCAAATCGAACTTAAAGGGCAAGTTGATGAGTTGTCACTAGAGGTCAACCAATCGTGCCTTGTCCCAATAAACATCCACTTTTATGAGGACAAATTTTGGAACTATATAGTGACAAAAGATGTTGGTCAGATCAGGGATATTTCCATCTATGGTCGATCTGCAGTCAAAGACTTAAGGGATGTCGTTATGGGAGAACCTCACAATCTGCAGAGTATCAACTTTTTCTCCCTTACGATTAAACAACAGGGTATTTTCACTCGGACTTTACCTGTTAAAATATCTCTTGTCATCATTAACAAAGTAATAGGTAAGCTATCACATACATTTATGCTGGTACGCCTAATCATCCCTTTTGATAGAGGTCGTGAGTATTGTTGACCCACTGAACCAAGTGCCTAAATTTATTTATTTATTATTTTTTTTATCCAATAGGGAGTCAAGTTACTCTTTTGCATAGTAGGCACTAAAATGAGATCCCTGCTACTGTTCATTCTAGAGTATTTTGAGTCAGCATATCTAAGTTTGCATCCCATTTTCACACACGTGCACGATCTACACATGAAAAATCAGTGATATATTTGAACAATGCAACGCTAACTGTAATTTATGAACTTTATCAGGAAGTTATTTAAAACTTTTAGTGTTGACAGCTTAAGATGGTTCGGATTCATCCGAAACGGTTTCCTCGGGAACTGTTAATGATTTGCATGCTGTAGTGTTGGATTTTTTTGAAATCTTGTAGAATTCAAATTATAATATTCATGTTATATCTTTTAAAGATTTTGAGATTAGTCCTATTTTCAATGTTGGGAATTCAGTGGATACAGGTATTTGATTTTAACCCTAACAACCTACTGGTTGTAAGCCTTCCCTGAGCTATTTTTTTGAGAGTCCCCACATTGAGTCCACTCCTAGATATTCATCCCAATACAGCAGTGAAATGTGATAAAATTTTAGATGATTAAATTATCTGGTGTATTCTAGTAATATCTGATTGTTTGAAATGAATATTACCTATTGAGTGGTGAGTTGCAGCAAGTACAGAAGCGTTACAGAAGCTTTCTAGACCAAACTCGACGGAGTCGAGTTTTCTCCCACCTGGGGAGAATGATGCGGACATCCAAGGAGCGTCACTGTTCGAGTTGTTTCAGTCGATTAGAGTCTGTATTTTTATTTATTTGAGTCCATGTTGTTTTCTTTGTTTTAATTGTGTATTTCTCCTTTTTTTAGTCCCACATCGACTACGTGGAGAAAGTCGTCAGGTTGTAAGCCTATAAAGGCAAAGGTCTAATAAGTTGTAAAACAATGCACTCTTGATTAATGAATTGTTGAATTTTCTTTTTTGAAAATTTAATTATGAAGATGGAGTGTGAAACCCACTTTAGATAGGATTTGTGTGTGAAACCAAATCTTAGTTATTTTTATCTCTTTATCCAATTTCCAATCCAAATACCAAATCCAATTGAGATTACAAAACCCAATCCTATCCAACTACAACATACGCAGCCGAACCCATCTCACTTCCACAGGATTCCCACCTTACTGCATGCGCTAGAAAAAAAAATACAGAGATCAAAATCCCAACAGGTCCCTCTTCTCTCCTTAGGCGCAAGCAAGGGGTTTCCGCACCTGGAGAGTAGCAAGCAAGAGTCAACCTTGAGTACCCGGGCATCAGTCAACGCAATGAGATAGTGGCTGTTGATGAATTCGAGGAGTTGGAACTTCTTCTCAATGAATGATGGGTGCTTGTGCCTAGCAACTAGAAAGCAGTTTGCTCTGCATGTGAAGTTGCCGGCATTACATGTCTGCAGAACAAACAGGTATTAATGTATGCACAGTAACCAGCAACAGCAGCAAAGGGATTATTCCACTCTCCAATCTCCATCATCCTACAAGCAACAGAGAAGATTATCAAGCCCCAATCAAAGTTGAAGGGAAGGTAAATCAAGTCAACGCTTCAACAGGTACTTTATTTTCAGCAAAAAAAAAAAAATTAGAATATCCGTTGGATTACACTGCATAATTTTATCTCTCGAATATTATCATTAATTCTCTGTCGTCCACAAATATGGGTGAGCGAGTGTGATTCTTTTACCCTTGTGTTATATTGCCTTGATATTGCAAGTGGATTATTCCTTAAATCAAGCATTGCATGTGGTTAGTGAAGATTAAAATTATCCGATCTATGAGTATAATCATTTTTGTTTAAACCCATCTTGCCATATAATTATTTTAGATTTATTCCTACTGAAGCTCGTGACTTGTTATGAAACGTTGTAAGTTTAACTCTATCACTGAGTTTTGACATCATCCGCATATTGTCTCACATCAATGTGTCAAAGTCCACTGATCCTGTCCTGGATCGCTGGTAAAATTACTGAGTGTTCTCTGCTGTCCCGCTCCTTTACCTGAAAGAAATTTCATCCAGAAGTGAATCCAAAATTATAAGGCAGGGGCTCTAAGTCAGCTCTCTTGCCAAATTATTTAAAATCCTATTGTTCCTCTCCTTTCATAATATCCAAAACATGGATGCAGCTCCAAATCACATTCTCTTAACCCCCCATTATCTAAAACATAGCTGCAGCTCCAAATCACATGAAAAGAAAAGGGAAAAAAAGAAAAAGAGAACACCCCAACACACACACACACCACACACACACACACACACACACACACACACACACAAAAACACAAAAAAAAAATAAAAATAGTGACACAACCCTTTCACTCCATGCTGCTCTCATGTGCTAATTTGAACTTAGCAGTAACTGTTGTCTTGGTAACTGCAGGGGCATTGAATAAGCGACTGTTAATTCTCAACCGCCTTGGAGAGGACACAGTTGTGTGGACTTTGCCAATTCCTCTTAATGAGGTTATCTCAGATATATTTTGAAAGGGTAATACATTATATCATGTTTTACATGTCATTTTAGCTTTGATATGTGTTTCCTATTTTTTTTGTTCTGATTTAGTGCTTTTTTAAAACGGCCATTAACACACACTTTAAACAGAGAAGCATATAAACATGCAAATCAAGGATGCATAGATGACAAAGAGTTTCTGTGTTCTTTTGTCCAGATCATTTTCTGCCTTCTTTCCTCCTCTGCAGTTTCTTTTTTCATTTTCCATGGGTCTTTTAGCTGTACATCCATCTGAATGTTGACATCATATCGTGTTGTTGGTCATAGTCTTGGTTCATCATCTTAAAATTTTGTTCTTGCCTGATTTAATAAGATCCATCCTTGTCCTCTGCGGGACTTTACTATAGTGGGAACCATAGTAGCATCTACTATGCTCTGCCCCTTTCAGTTTAATGAAGCTAATATCCTATGATCTCAGGGCAACATCCTTCATCTTTTCTAGGTATATTTTTGTCTTATATGGTCACCGATGGTTTGGCTTTCTTGTGCCCCAGCTACTGTCAATTCTTGCTGAGTTTTTCTGGAGTTACTCTTCAATTGTTAAACTACAAAAGCTTTGTTTGTGTGCATGGAGGATCAGTCCATGATTATATCTCATTTTCTCTTCGCCTGTTTACCTTTGTTTTTAGCAGTTGGCTTTTCACATGAGCACAGTGTTATTATTGAGAAAGGCATCATGTCATTCTTGAAACTAAATTGTGCATATCTTATTTATCATCTACGTTTCTCATGGCTCATATAGTCTCTTTATTAGACCAAATTGCCTGAACACCTTCAACGTCTTTTTATATAATAGTCTCTTTCTCATGACTCATCTAGACGTGATAAATTCTCCTTCCTCGTGTAATCACACAAAACTGTCATATGAGTAAAGAGAAAACCTTAAACCATTTATTTTTTCAGCTTTTGACGTCATGAGAGAGAGAGAGAGAGAGAGAGAGAGAGAGAGAGAGAGCATGGCTTCTAATTTGGATGGCTACCTTGTAGATTTCATCTTAGATGGGAAACTTTGTGCCTCTACATATCAATAGATCAAATCCACTGCAATTCTTTACCAACTTGGATGCAGACTAGATTAAACTTGTGTCTAGCGCATAGACTAAAACTGTAATACCCCGTTCCTGGAATACGTACGTAGATACGTATTCTGATTTTTCTAACATATTTCTTTGATTTATCTTGTATTCGTATTTGTTTTATGACTATTGGTGTGATTGTTTTGTATTGGATTTGGATTCGTGGACTCGGAGTCAGCCCTAGTCTGAACCGGGGGCCCACGCCTAGTGCATTACTCAAATTGGCATTTCTGGTAATCCGATTTGACCGATTTCAGTTTTAAACATTATTTTCCAATATTTTAGATTTTTCGTGATTTTCTGGAATTTTTCAGAATTATTTGCAAAATCTCCAAAACCGGTGTCGGTCGGCATCGCTGACTGATTCCAAGATTTTTAGTTTTCAAATGGGATTGAATTTTTAAAAACTGCTTTCACAGTACTTCTTAGAATTTCATTTTCTATCTAAAAATATTTTTTGAAAATTTTCTAAATTAATCAAAATTGACCGATTCTGGTGTCAGCCGGTATCACCGGAAGATTCCAGGATTTTTAATTTGAAAACTACATCGAATTTATCAAATCCGATTTCACCGTGTATCTTAGAATAATATTTGCTATTTTTGTGAATTTTTCGGAACATTTTTGAAATAGTCAAATTTTCGCCTTATTTAAATAGTAATATTTTTACCGGCGATTTCTTTCTGGCTTTTCCCTCCTCTACTCCCCTACTTTATACTACCAGAAATTATAATAAATAAATTAGTTAATAATAAAATTTTTAAACATTTTATTTCCTTTTTTCCTTATTTTTTTCAATTTTCTTTCTTTTCTTCCTTTTTCTTTTCTTCACCTTGATATCTCCCCCCTAATCAACGGCTTAATCCACGCTAGCCGCCCGCTGCCGCCCGACAGCCATAGGGCTGCTGCCGCAGCCCTACATCTTCCCCTAAACCATCAAATCCTCCCCCACTCATCATCTATTAAACCACCAACATCCCCATTCATTTCAAGAGAAATTCAAAATCCAAAAAAAATCCACTTCATCTTTAACCTCTCAACCTAACTCACGCATCCACACCACCGCCGCCTCCACCTTTACCACCACCGCCTCCGGCCACTCCTCGGCCACCCAATCAACTCTCCAACACCTCCTCTTCACACCACCATCTTCTTCAACCTCCAACAACCTCCCACCACCACCAATTTCACCAAAACCCACCTCCATTACCATTCTTTCTTCTCCAAAATTCACCATCCCCTCCACCAAATTCTCCACTCCAACCAACCCAACATCATCTCCTCCTCCTCTAACTCCCCATCACCTCCATTCATCACCACAACCACCACAACCATCTTCTACCACCACCAAAACAACAACCACCACTCCTCCAAAATCCCCACACCACCTCCCCTTCCCTTGGGGAGGCGCGCGCGCGACCAGCACCACCGGCGGCGGCGGCGCCGCCGCCAGGCCGCAGCCGGCGGTGGCCGCCGGCCGGCCACCCCACTCCCTCCATTTTCTTCCTCCTTTCTTTCTTAATTCCTTCTTTCTTTCTTTTCATTTCTTTTCTTTCCCTAATATAACACCCATATTTCTCTCATCCCAAAAATACCCTCTACCATTCCCTAAAATTACCCCCCTATATTTACACTCAATACCCCTCTCCTTTTAAATCCTAATTCTTTTCTAAAAACACCATATTTTCTCTCTCTTTCTTTCTCTCTCTTCTTCCGACAACTTTCTCTCTCCTCTCTCTCCTCTCTCATTTTCTCTCTAATATTTATATAAATATTTATAATTATATATTTTAATATATAACTACGGGCTAGCGGATTTCTCGTGCGGATCACCGATTTTCCGGATTTTTAACCGGTATTTCACCCCGGTTTCAGGCGAGTACTTATTACTAATTTAAAATAATTACCCTTGTATTTATAACATGATATTGACATATGGACATTTTAATATGCCGAATACTATGGTAATTTTTAGTACATGACTCCATGCTATATTTAATACCGTTAATTACCATGCTATATTTAATACCGATAATTGCCATGCTTCACTTGACCCGTGATTTCTGACACCGGCACTCAGTACTTACACCAACCCTTGCCATGCTATATTTGACACCGGTATTTCCCATGCTATATTTGACATATGGTACCTGACATCGATACTTGCCATGCTATATTTGACACTTGATATATGACACTGATATTTGACATGCTATATTTGTCATATGATATATAACACCTGATACCTGACACCTGGCACCTGTATTACCTAGCATATTCATGATTATTATGTGACCAGACACCTGGCACTCCTGTATCTTCTATACTCCTGTATCTCTTGAACTCCTGTATTCCTGAACTCCTGAACTCCTGAACCCCTGAAAAAGGGGGACTCCTGATATTATACTCCTGTTAATTCCTATAGTAGGATAATCATGGTTATGCTGTATACACTTGTGGACATTATCTTTGAGCAATATTGATTGCACAAAACAGAGTACAGAAAATATGAAAAGTGTATGTGATTAGTTTTAACTCTGAATCTTTGCAATTTAACCGCTGTAGCAAGTGCTAAACGGGTCGAACCTCAGTGAGAGATGCGATAGAAGCTTTTCGGTAATGTTATCTTCTTATTTTCTCTATTTAAATAACTTAGGAAAGAAAAGATGAATTGTATGTGAATAAAGAATCAACCTAAAAGAAAGTTTCACAGCTTATTAATAATCAACCACCATACATGCTAATGCTAGATAGATAATTACTTCACTTTAAATCCTAAACATGATATTCTACTACAAAACCAAGCAAGATACATAGGATAGAAACTAGGTTATGATTTGAAATAACACCATCCATGTTTTAACATTACAATATCAAGGTTGTCAATCAAGTATAAAGTAAGAAAAAATCATTAGAAAGTATTTAGCAAATCACTAATCAACGTTTAACATTAAAATATCAAGATTTTCATCAAGCATAGATTAAGAAAAATAGTTAAAAAACATTAGCAAATATTTGACCTAGTTGCTTATTCTAATGAGTCTTCAAGAATAAAAATTGGAGTAGTCATGCATATGATCTAATCTGGTTATCTACTAGACATTAGATGTGATGGTGGTGATGTCTTAGCAAGCCATGAGAAAAATCTAGCTACTCATGTTAAACATGACAAGCAAAAAAAAGTAAGAAATAAAAAAAATAAGAAAAAGCAAAAATAAAATAAATAAAAAAAGAGATATGAAAAGAAAGAAAGCACCTTGTATTGATCTGTCACCTCGAATTACAATGGCTTCTCCTTCTCACAAATAGAACTAAAATACAAAAGAAATTTGGAGAAGAGACTAAAAGAAAAATCCTAAGGTATGATCTCTGATGTGGAGATGCCTCATAATGAGAGATTTCAACTCTTTAAATAGGCCTCAAATCTAATCACAATAGGATACAAATTAGAAGGTTTCATAATTCAATAAGGAATTCAGTCCTGCAGCAAGTTGGCGTATTGTTTGCTGAATATGACTTATCAGATGGTTGAATTAGACAGAGTGATAAACATAAGAATTGTAGTCCTTCCAATCTTCTTTCTGTAACATCTTAAATCATCAGATTTGAAGATCTGTAGCAAAAGTTATGATCCGATTACTAAAAGGTGTACAGCCAGAATCCGAGCCTGAATTGATTTTGAACTCCATTTAATTTGAATTATCCTCTTTTTCCCTTTTAGGATTAGCTTTATCCCCTTCATCTTTTAGGACTTTATCTCCTGAATTTGAACTTGAATAGGAGATGAAGATTAATCCTTTCCTCCTTTGGATTCAATTTAATCCAACTTTGAATAGGATTAGGGATAAAATGAAACTTCTTGTATCTTTATCCTCTCATTTAAGTAACTACACACCATAATAAAAAAAGGGGTTAATAGCATTAATTAATAAAGGAATGATCAAGGATATATGTGTAAAAGTGATGATAAAAATGCAATTTTGGAGTACAATCACACCCCCACACTTATCTTTTGATCGTCCTCGAGCAAAACCAAATGTTAGAAACTAATTTAATCTAACCTAACTCACTTTCGTAGGAATTACGATTGCACTTAGCACGTGCAACAAGCCGTTAAACCTCTAGGTTACCCTAGAGGACGAGTGTTGTCTCGTGAGGGTTTTCAGTGAATTACACCCACAAAATTCATAAAGAAAAAAAACAAAATGTTAGTATTTTTGAAATTCAATTTTGAAAGAGAACAATATTTGAAGTATCTTTGAGGAAATCAAGTAATCTATAAGTCTTAGGATCACCAAATTATTCATTCCTATACTTAGTCTCGATGCAAATATTTATCATCAACTTAGGTTAGGATTAAAACTGAATTTTCACTTAGTCTTTTATTTTACCCCAAGTCATATGCACCTTTGTAAAAGCGAAGTGAAAGCAAAATTTTTACTTGGGATTCTTAAACTTCAACTCTTATAACTTGTATATAATTTTTTTTTTGCAGAAGTTCGAAGTATTACCACTTCGTTACCCTTTAAGCACTTCTTTTCTTTTTTTTTTTTTTCTTTTTTTTAAAATATGTATAACTGATCTAATTTTCTTTCGTGTAAGTAATAAGGCTTCTTGAGGCCCTAATACCTAACTAATTGATTATTAGATGTGTTAATACATATAATATATTTTTATATATATATTTTTAAACTTACCTAATTACCTTTCGCGTAAGTACCAAGGCTTTCTTAGGCAAAAGTACCTAGCTAATCAATAATTAGATTTGTTTATTTTATATATTTTTTTCTAAGATACAAGAGTCTTTGTTTTGAATCCAAGTGTGTAAGTGTTTAAAGCATGCATATTTCATCAAGGTAAAGATATCAAGACTAAATTACTTTTTCAATTTTTTCCTCCTAAACTTAAAAATAAAACAAATACTCTTATTTTGACCAAGTGTTAAGAAATCCTAATTATGATTTTCCTATTCCTTAAAATTAACTTAATTACTTACAGAAATAAATCAAAATATTGTTTTCTTTTTCAAAAAGATTTTTAAAAAAAAAATGTTAGTATCTACCTATGTTAGTATGTTAGTAAACCCTCCCCCACACTTATCTCATACATTATCCTCAATGTATGAATGAATGCATGTATGCATGAAAAAGAAGAAAGGGAAGGCAAAATATGACCTCAAGGTGGTGGTTCCGGTGGTGGCCGGATTAGGCCAAGCATTGCTATCCAATCTAAATATTGTGGATCATCAAGGAACACCTTTTATGACCTCTTTCTTATACACATTGTTATTATCCCCCAAATGAATAAGATCATGCACGACCTTAACATTGAAACTATTTTGGTTGTATGACCAATCGTGAAATACCATCTCAGGGTCAGTATTGTCTACACCTTGGTCCAACAGTAGAATTTGACTTGATGAAGTGATTGATTTGGGCTTAAAAATGATAGGATTGGGAACTAATACCGGCTCAGGAAAATTAAATTTAGCTTCCAGAGTCGGGTTTGGTTCAAAAGTGGTCTCCAAATCAAAGAATTTAAGCTCGTATTTATGATCCATGAAACGAACGTGACTATCCAAAATAGGTGATCCAATTTCATAATATACGGGTACTAGAATTAATGTTGGCTTAGAAATTGGCTCCAACTTGGGTAAAGACACTGGAGTCAACATATATTCAAAGTTTGGAATTAAATCACAGAGTTGAGGATCAGGTTCGTATTCACAATCAAGTTCAATCTCATTGAAGTTAAAACTTACCAATTTGTCCAAGGGTTGGGATCGATCAAGTCCCGACAACGGCGCCAAAATTTTGATTGAGGTTTTACCTGCACACAAGAATACAAAATTTTAGATTTAAGAAAAGGTTGTGCAAGTTACTCAATAGTATCCGTTGTAGCAAGGGCCAAAGCGGGTCGTGATCCACAAGGAGGGACTAGCGATGGAAGCTTGTTTAGTAAGTTCTCTTTTTTTTTTATAATGTTATTTATAATGATATTTACAATGAAGAAGTGTGAAAAAGATTGGGAATTGGTGATTTACACTAAAATTAAAAAAAAGAAAACTAAAAACTAAAAACCTACTTACTTCTTCGGCGTCTGCTTACCTTGGAATCGTGTCAATGACGTACCTTTCTTTGAAGGCAAACGAAGCATGGAATATGAGATCTTCCATACTCCCGATCTACACTACGAAATAAAAAGGGCAAACTACGTTACCATAGAAGTAGATATTCATCATCATAAACCATCAACGGCACTTGCAAGGAGAAGTCACCTTTGAAGCTCTTGGTTTCACATGGATCCACAAACCCAAAAGAGGAAACAAAAACGAAACAAGAATATATAAAAAAAAGCAAACTTTGATTTGATTCAATTAACAATGGAAGAAAAGATTACTTACACCTATGTCACCTTAGTACAAGTTTGATCTCCTTCCTCCATGAAAGTATCCTCTCCTCTCAGTTATAAAAAAATTAAAAATTACAAAAAAGAAAATTAAAAAAAACCTAATCTACAAACTAGCCTAAGAAAACTCTAAATTTGTCTCTGTCCTCGACTCTGTTCTGCACTGGACGCCCTTCTCTGTTGCTCTGCATGGGTATTTATAGGAGATATAGGAAGTAGAGTCCCAGTACAACTCCTCAACGAAAACGCATCGCCAACCGCCTCTGGCTTGCCGCGGAAACAGGAAATTTGCCGCGTTTTCGCGGCACTATTATAGCCAAATGCCACCCGCTTTCTCGCGTGGCATCCTCTGGTCCGTCCATCTGGGTATATTCTTCTGGAAGTTGTATCCTGACTCTTTATTTTGAAAATTCGGGATAACTTGGGAAGCAAGTTACCCTAAATCCAATTCTTCCAAATCTTTTTTTAAAACGAATTTCATCTTTGCACTCTCCTCCTTTTATCTTTAGACTTGTCCTGCAAGTGATTAGCATTGAGTAGAAGTCTATCCCTTTCCTCTTCTTTTAGTAATTGCAAATTTTTGCATTTGGTAATTGCAACTTTTGCACTTGGGCTTGCACATGGGCTTTTTGGGGCTTCTAGGCTTTATTTGGGCTTTTATTTCTTTATTTTTTATTACTCAAGGCCTGCCCACAATAAATAATAAAACATTAGTAATAGTGCAAAATTAAAAGAATAAATAGGAAAATATGATAGTAAATGTAGTGATAAATATGTACTTTTTACTACCTATCAAATATATGTAATAAAAATACTCAACTTATACTGGGGTGGGGGAAACTGATGGAAACCGGTATGATGTCATATTTATAATGGCGATATTTCTGAAGTGTCGTGTGGGGCGCGTAATGATAAGTCCCCGGAAGTAGTAGCCTGAATCTGAAGTGTCGTGTGGGGCGCGTAATGATAAGTCCCCGGAAGCAGCAGCCTGTACTCCTGAGCTAGTCCCGAGCAGAGACGGGACCCACTATAAATATGAGTCATCAGATTTATCAGTTTCCAAATAATAACTTGTCTTGTTCATAAGTGGATGTATGTGTGCCAGTAGCACATACAAAAGCATATGAATCGGTTGAATAACATAAACAACCAAACAGTAATAAAGTTAGGAACGTGTGATATTTGATCTCTCCTTTGTTCGGGTCCTGGTACTCACATATCAGACCCGGTAAGTTCTACAGAGTGCGAGCTCTAGTATGGACTATCAGTGATGTGAGGCGCTGGTAGGGAGACGATTGAAATATCAAACGGTACTGATTATTATTATTAGATTAATTAAAATGCAACACCTTTATATTCTCCCGTTACAGTATTATGCTCTGAATTGACACCCTGTTTTATAACACATGACCTCTGTGATACCATGGTTACTCCAGACACACTCTAGTTCTGTTACCCTGAGGGCAACTCAAGTTGTATGAACTCAGATGATGGTGACACTGGATATGTGGTATATAGATAAGGGTTTCCTTGTTTGGATTATTCCCTTGACGTATCACTCCATGAATCCATAATCTGAGCTTATACAACTAGAATTGTCCATACTTATTTATCGCGTATTTAGTGTATTTATCACATGTTGCCATATTTTGTCGCATGATTATGTGTACCTATACTCTCTATACCGTTTTTCATGCATGTTTTTCCGATTCAGATTTACTGATATACATGCATTTACTTGATCTCGGATTTACTGTCTTTTTTTTCTTATATTACTTCATTTCCTGTACCTGCATGCCTGGACCACATCACTTGATCATGTACACGTGTGCCTGTTATGCACGCCATTTGGCTTTATAATATGTACTCGCTGGGGTTGCTAACAACCCTGGATTCTCATGTCCAGATCCTGGAGTCTGGACCATAGCCTTACTGTACCTGATCAGAGTGGCGCAGCGGGAGCGTGGATTAGCAGTTGCCTATCTGGACCCTCTTCCTTCCCGCCTCTTCTTGATCGGCTCGCGAAATTTTCATCTTGCCACTCGTGAGTACTTTCCAGTATTTCATATTGTGCATCATGCTTTTGTGCTTCTTAGTGATCATATATTCTTCAGATATTATATCATGCCTTGTGATAACTGTGTACTGGTGTTATTATTGCTGGATTGTATATTACCACTGTGCTTCTGTACTCTGACTCCTGCCTGTATTGATGCTTAGCGTATATACGTTAGGGTATTTCCGACCTGCGTATATACGTCGCAGTAACGTCTCCGTACCTTCCGGATCGGGGCGTTACAGGGTGGTATCAGAGCCTAGGCTCTCACATCCTCGGTACAACCAGTCGGCAAATTTATGGTAAAAGAAATTTGCAACTGGAATGCATGAGTCGTGGTTATACAATTCAACTGCAAGTACAAAGTTATCTATTCCCTCTTGATCGTCCTTTCCTTAATTCTTGGAATCTCTTCCATCCTTTTTCCATTTCCAGTTCCTGTCATCCTTATACCAACTCAAGATATGGATAAACTGGTAGGGTAGCAGCAAGACAGATGTGGTCGCTATCATTATATCCTGGTATTCTTTGACTCTGGTGCATCACCTGGTCTTATATTGGATGGTTCTTCGGCCTCGCATCCTATTCTAGTGCATGTGGATACATCACGGGGAAATCAGCACAGCAAGTGGGATAGTCATCACTTATATAATCAGACAGACCGTATCATTACATGAGGAACCTCGGTATGAAACAGTATTTTGGATTCAGGGCTTCTTCGGGACTCGTTTCGGTTATTGTGATTCTTGATCGTGTTCTCAAAGCCACCAACTTCTGGCGGTTTTTATTGATTTGGTGGACTACGGACCCCGCTAGCCTCGCCAAGCGAGGGTTGTGTTCTAGTCACCCGTGGACCTAACCAGGCATTGGCTTCGCTGCACCCCGGTGCTTAGCATTTAGCGTTGTATTACGCGCTGGCTTCGCTGCGTGAACTCTGCCAAGTGCGAGCCCTGCAGAGCGTTAGCTCCGCTGCACCCTAATGCTTAACACCTGAGATGTGTTACGCGATGGCCTTACCTAGGCTTGGTTCCGTCCGTGGCTAGTCCCTTCAGTGCTTAGCACTCTAGTCGTTCCTCGGACTTCATCTGCCTTGTATGTTTTCATGGATCCGATGTACAGGGTTTTCTCGCTGTATTTGAGCTACTGCCATGATCTATATGAACGATCCATTCGGCCAACCTTGCAGAGATTGAGTATTCTTTGATGTTTCATCTGCAGTCGGGTTGTCATTCTGAAGTCAGTATTCAGAATTCTTTATGGTTATTCTATATTCTCAGTTATGCCTTTCAGAGTGCAATGCCCAGTATTCAGGAATCCTTAATTATTGGTCTTCTTGATTCATGCTCAGTATTATCGGGGTTTTCTTTATCTTCGGTATTCTGGAGAAATAGTGTCTATGCAATATCGATAATTCTACTATAGATTCTTTGTCAAGGACAGCTTCATGCCATGCGGAACTTTATATTATATTATGGATTTCTATGGATTTTCAGAGATTTTATATTATGAATTTCAGCACTATGGATTCTTATGGATTTTATCAGCTTAGCTTCGCAGTCCGAAAGAGCAGATAACAGGTCAGTATTATTATGGCACCGTCAGAGGATATATACAGCAGAAGTGCAGAAACGTCTCAGTCTTGAGTTTATCAGTCAATTGGTGGGAATTACTCTCAGTTACTCATATCTTGATTTGTATAAATCCTTATTCCTATCCTTTCTGTGTTCATCTTCCTCTTATCGAAATTTCGAGGACGAAATTTTTGTAAGGTGGATGGAATGTAATATCCCGTGCCTGGAATACGTACGTAGATACGTATTCTGATTTTTCTAACATATTTCTTTGATTTATCTTGTATTCGTATTTGTTTTATGACTATTGGTGTGATTGTTTTGTATTGGATTTAGATTCGTGGACTCGGAGTCAGCCCTAGTCTGAATCGGGGGCCAAGCCTAGTGCATTACTCGAGTTTGCATTTCTGGTAATCCGATTTGACCGATTTCAGTTTTAAACATTATTTTCCAATATTTTAGATTTTTCGTAATTTTCTGGAATTTTTCAGAATTATTTGTAAAATCTCCAAAACATGTGTCGGTCGGCATCGCTGACTGATTCCCGGATTTTTAGTTTTCAAATGGGATTGAATTTTTAAAAACGGCTTTCACAGTACTTCTTAGAATTTCATTTTCTATCTAAAAATATTTTTGGAATTTTTCTAAATTTATCAAAATTTGACCGATTCTGGTGTCGGTCGGTATCACCAGAAGATTTCAGGATTTTTAATTTGAAAACTACATCGAATTTATCAAATCCGATTTCACCGTGTATCTTAGAATAATATTTGCTATTTTTGTGAATTTTTCGGAACATTTTTGAAATAGTCAAATTTTTGCCTTATTTAAATAGTAATATTTTTACCGGCGATTTCTTTCTGGCTTTTCCCTCCTCTACTCCCCTACTTTATACTACCAGAAATTATAATAAATAAATTAGTTAATAATAAAATTTTTAAACATTTTATTTCCTTTTTTCCTTATTTTTTTCAATTTTCTTTCTTTTCTTTCTTTTTCTTTTCTTCACCTTGATATCTCCCCCTTAATCAACGGCTTAATCCACGCTAGCCGCCCGCTGCCGCCCGACAGCCATAAGGCTGCTGTCGCAGCCCTACATCTTCCCCTAAACCATCAAATCCTCCCCCACTCATCATCTATTAAACCACCAACATCCCTATTCATTTCAAGAGAAATTCAAAAGCCAAAAGAAATTCACTTCATCTTCAACCTCTCAACCCAACTCACGCATCCACACCACCGCCGCCTCCACCTTCACCACCACCGCCTCCGGCCACTCCTCGGCCGCCCAATCAACTCCCCAACACCTCCTCTTCACACCACCATCTTCTTCAACCTCCAACAACCTCCCACCACCACCAATTTCACCAAAACCCACCTCCATTATCATTCTTTCTTCTCTAAAATTCACCATCCCCTCCACCAAATTCTCCACTCTAACCAACGCAACATCATCTCCTCCTCCTCCTCTAACTCCCCATCACCTCCAATCATCACCACAACCACCACAACCACCACCACCACCATCTTCTACCACCACCAAACAACAACCACCACTCCTCCAAAATCCCCACACCACCTCCCCTCCCCTTGGGGGAGGCGCGCGCGCGACCAACACCACCGGCGGCGCCGCCGCCGCCAGGCCGCCGCCGGCCGGCCACCCCACTCCTTCCATTTTCTTCCTCCTTTCTTTCTTAATTCCTTTTTCTTTCTTTTCATTTCTTTTCTTTCCCTAATATAACACCCATATTTCCCTCATCCCAAAAATACCCTCTACCATTCCCTAAAATTACCCCCCTGTATTTACACCCAATACCCCTCTCATTTTAAATCCTAATTCTTTTTTTAAAAACACCATATTTTCTCTCTTTCTTTTTCTCTCTTCTTCCGACAACTTTCTCTCTCCTCTCTCATTTTTTCTCTAATATTTATATAAATATTTATAATAATATATTTTAATATATAACTACGGGCTAGCGGATTTCTCGTGCGGATCACCGATTTTTCGGATTTTTAATCGGTATTTCACCCCGGTTTCAGGCGAGTACTTATTACTAATTTAAAAATAATTACCCTTGTATTTATAACATGATATTGACATATGGACATTTTAATATGCCGAATACTTACTATGGTAATTTTTAATACATGACTCCATGCTATATTTAATACCGTTAATTGCAATGCTATATTTAATACCGATAATTGCCATGCTACACTTAACCCGTGATTTCTGACACCGGCACTCGGTACTTACACCAACCCTTGCCATGCTATATTTGACACCGGTATTTCTCATTCTATATTTGACATATGATACCTGACATCGATACTTGCCATGCTATATTTGACACTTGATATATGACACCGGTATTTGACATGCTATATTTGCCATATGATATATAACACCTGATACCTGACACCTGGCACCTGTATTACCTGGCATATTTATGATTATTATGTGACCAGACACCTGGCACTCCTGTATCTCCTGTATCTCCTGTACTCCTGTATCTCTTGAACTCCTGTACTCTTGAACTCTTGTATTCCTGAACCCCTGAAAAAGGGTGACTCCTGATATTATACTCCTGTTAATTCCTATAGTAGGATAATCATGGTTATGCTGTATACACTTGTGGACATTATCTTTGAGTAATATATATAATAAAAATACTCAACTTATACTGGGGTGGGGGAAACTGATGGAAACCGGTATGATGTCATATTTATAATGGCGATATTTCTGAAGTGTCGTGTGGGGAGCGTATTGATAAGTCCCCGGAAGCAGTAGCCTGAATCTGAAGTGTCGTGTGGGGCGCGTAATGATAAGTCCCCGGAAGCAGCAGCCTGTACTCCTGATCTCTATTAATCGGTGATGTTTTGCTCTTGATTTTTGCATTGAACTTGACGAAGACTAAGTTATGCAATTTCTTGTTACTTAGTCTATTCCTTTTTTTTGTATGGACCTAGAAAAGAAAATCATTAAACAAATTAAAGAGTGCACACATATTTAGAATTCCAAAAGAAATTTTATTAGTCCAAAAACTGATAGTTTTTATAATTATACAGTCTCAAAAGTGCTCCAATTTTTCTCACACCCGGACGAGCTGGTTGTCAAGTTCAAGACTCTCATTGTCATTTCTCTCAACTCGGGAGCATCAGTCCCATGCATCATCCACCAATTAGCTAATCAATTGAAAGTTATAGAAAAGTCATCAACAAATTAAGTTTTATAATTTTTTCATTAAAGTTAATAACAAATATATCAAGCAATGTACGTGGATTAAGGTTAGGATTTTCTGCTCCTTTTTTTGCTCAATCTCTCCCAAAAGAGCCTTTTTGATATTGATACAAAGATAACTGGTCAGTTATCTTAGTGAGAGTTTCGTACTTTTCTGGGTAGAATCTATGCATGACCTCAACAAACTCATCCATAAAAATGCTGGCCTTTTCAATCTCCATCTTCTTCTTGTAAAAAGTGTAAGGGTTCAACTAATGTCCCGCTCTATGCAAAGGCCCCTTAAGCTTATCCTCCCATCTTTTGTCAACGATATTCCATACAGGAATATATTTCTTCTCTTTTGAGTCGAGGTTTTTTTTAATGTCTTCCTTTTCTCTTTCCAAGTCATCATAAAGAAATCCCATGGATGATTTATCACCATAAACTCGTTCACTAGTGGTTGAAAAAGTTTAAGAGTAAGATCCATATTATCTCAAAATCTATTGGAACCAATAATATCAGCAACCTACGAATATAAATAATAAATTGGTCAACAATCAAAATAAAATAATTTCTAATTATTATTCAAGAACTAGAAAATTTATAAATTATACCTTCTTTCCCACATTCTTTTCGGAAAGAGGATGCTGCAACCATCTTTCACATGTAAACATTTCCTTTAACTCTTTTCTTTTCTCCCTTATAGAATTTAAGAAGAGGAATACAGTGGCAAACCTAGTAGCCCCAGGCCTTAGAAGATCTCCCTTTGCGATATCTCTCATCAAGCTAAGGGTGATTGTGTGGTTATAAATAAAAACTGACACGGACCTCCCATTCACGATAGCATTACGAACAGGTTTGATCTTGGTAATGTCCCATAGCATTAAATTCACCGTGTGTGCAGCACAAGAAGTCCAAAAAATACTAGGTCTCTTCAATTGCATAATATTTGCAGCTGCCATGTTGTTTGATGCATTGTCAGTCACAATTTGAACCACATTTTCTGGCCCTACATCTCTAATTGCTTTATCAACAAATTGAAAGATATAGTTTGCATCGTGTTTTTCTGCTGAAGCATCCTCTAAATGTAAGAAGGCTGTTCCTGCTAGACAGTGGGCAACGATATTTTATCAAACTCCTATTCTTTCGATCCGACCAAGCGTCGGTCATTAGTGTGCAATCACTAACAATACAACTCTCTTTGAACGGTTTGAGATTATCCTGTGTCTCCTCCACCTCTCTTTCGAGAACAGTCTCGCTAAGCTCATAAGGTGATGGGGCCTCCAACATTTCATCAAATCTTCCAATAGCTGTCAACATTTGCTGGAATAGCGATATTGAAGGGAATCCTAGCTTCATAAAATCATTTACCAATGTATTTAATAGTGTCTTCTCTTCTCTTCTTTCTTTGCTTGGAGTCCATTGTCGTTTGCTTAGTTTTAGCGAACCCTGCCGTCAACTATTTTGAAGTTCGTTGAGTAAATTTATCCATCGGTCATTTTGTTTTAATGGAGACGGATCCGAATTTGGTCCTTTAAGATGAACAATTATTTGGATCATAATAATCATATTCATCCTCCCTAATGCGCACGTCATCAGCTAGAGCTTGAAAACTGGCCGCCTTAGCTTACTTTTTTGCATCGGCTTCCTTCAACTGTTCGAGCACCTTCATCTTCACATTATCGGACACTTTCAAACATGGTGCACAAATACCTTGCCGTCCCGCATGATGTTTCAAACGGCTTACTCCCCCTGACATAAATTGGTTGCAATATTTACAACGCAATTGTTATATACTGGTACCAACTCTTATCGCATGGTCCCAACATGGATCTTTCAATTTAGACCCGCCTGTGACAGATGGTGCTTCACTAGATGCTGCGGAAGAAGGCATTTTGATTTGCACTTCCTACCTTCAAAAAGAACACTAAATACAATTAAACAATCAAAATGAACAAGATAATAAAAATTGGTTACTTCAAACCTTTTAAATTAATTCTAAGTTATGGTGGGTAGATGGTGGTGTATACTATTTTAATATTCTTATCTTATTTATTTATCACTCTCTGATATTTCTCTTACTTTATACTTCTAAAATTAATTTTTCTAATCTTTTTATTCAGGTATTGCCGTATTGGACAGGTGCACGTGGATGTTATCATATTGATGAAGCCAAGCAAATAACAAAGTTTTTGATGAAGCCAAGCCAAGCAAATAACAATGATTACTGATTGTATTTTTTTATTTTTTATTTATGTAAGTATGTGTTATTGCATCTTATAAATTTTTATTTTTTTATATTCGTAAATATGTGTTATTTTTTATTTATGTAACAATGATAATAGTCTATTGCATAAATTTTAACAATAATGTAAATGCTAGATTGTTAATCAAGTTTTAATCAAAAAATAAATTTTTTTGGGCTAGATTGTAAATGCTAGATTGCAAATAATAATGACTACTGCTTTCACAGTCACTGCAGAGTCGCAGCTGTACTCTCTTCTTTCTCACGATCTCTCTCACCCTCCTACTCTCCTTCTCTGCTCTCACTCTCGCTGCTCTCCCTCTCTGTTCTCTCTCACTCGTTGCTCTCTCTCTTTCTCGATTTCTCTCTCTCACTCTCTGATCCGATCGTGAGAGGGAGAGTAGGAGGGTGAGAGAGAGATTGTGGGGGAGAGAGAGAGAGAGCAGCTTCGCAGAGAGGGAGAGAGAAGAAGACATCATATAGCAACTAAATGAAAAAACATCAAAGAGTGATTGATTGAGAGAGAGGTACCTTAGGCTTAGAGGCTTCGATTAAGGTTGTCGCTGCCGACGAGAGCTGCGGCGACTGCTGCTGGTCTTCGTCTTCTAGGCTTCTAGCAGTGGCGGCGGGACTCAGGCAGAGGGGAAGAGATAGAGCGCAATTGAGAGAAATGAGGGGAGAAGGAAACCTAGGGCAGTTTATTTGGGTTTAATGGGTTTTGGGTGGGGATTTGGATGCTTTGACCCGACCCAAAAGAAGGGGAAAAAACCCCTCTTAATATCGCTGACACAGTGTCGGCCGATGTTTCGAAATCGGCTGAAATGTCGGCCGGTTTTCATCAGTTTCGACATTCAAAACTAGGGTTTGGATTTCGTATCGGGCTTTTTCTGAAACCAAATTTCGGCACGGCTGAAATTTAAAACACTGGTCGCAATGTACCCGAACTGAGTCCTATATGATACTAAACGTCTGAACCAATCCTCTCAACCATAAAGCTTCCTTTGATGCCTCAACTGCAGCCATATACTCCGCTTCTGTTGTTAAAAGAGTAATTGTATCTTACAACTCTGCCTTCCAACTAATGACGCAGTCAGCTACTGTGAACACATAGCCCGTTGTAAATCTTCACTGATTAAGATCTGCATAATTCATGGTTCACAGTCGCGGTCTCGGCCACCGACTCGGCGGGCACTGAGACGGATCGGTCTCGGCGACTCGGATCGATATCGGGCGATACGCGTAAAACGCTACATAGAAAGCTTAAAAAATTCTGAAAAAATCACGATAAATCTTAAAAAAATGTAGATATCTACATTTATGTATTACATGTCCAAAATATATCACCTAGCACACTAAATATAAAGTGAAAGCATAAATACACACGTTGTTGGTAGAAAACATATCAAAATACATGCACAATATAGTAAATTGCACAAACTACATTCATAAATACATGCTAATGTAGTTATTTCCACATTGAATTGCGATGAGGCACAAAATCATCATCATAATGCCAAGTCGACCGAGTCAACCCCAATTCTCGGCTGAGTCGGTCTCCTCTGAGTTGAGTCGACCGACCCGTGACTCGGACTCGTCTCGGAGCTGGCCGAGACGGATACGACTCGGCCGACTCGTCTCCGACTCGGTCGAGTCTTTGAACCATGGCATAATCTGCATCAACATAGCCTTGTAGTAACCTAGGTTTTCCTGTTTTCGATCTTTGAAACACCAAGCCTAGTCTCGCAGTCCCTCTCAGATATCGTAGTACCCACTTCACTGCTTCTCAATGTTGCTTTCCTGAATTTGACGTGAACTGACTTACTGTTAACTGCATAGGCTAAGTCAGGCCTAGTGCAGACCATAGCATACATGAGTGATCCCACCGCACTAGCATATGATACTCGAGATATCTTTCTCCTCTACTAGTGATTGTGGACACTGCTTGGAGGATAATTTGAAGTGACTTGCCAAAGAGTGGTGACTGGTCTTACTCTGCCACATTGAATCTCTCTAACACCTTGAGAATATAGTTCTCCTGCGATAGCTAAAGTCTGCCTGAGCCTCTGTCTCGACTGATCTCTATACCTAAGATCTTATTGGTTTCTCTCAAATCCTTCATGTCAAATTATTTATTGAGCTAGGCTTTAAGCTTCTGAACACGTGTCTTATTTCTCGCACCAATTAACATATCATCCATATATAACAACAAATACGTTAGATCATCACTCTGTTTGAAATAGACACAACTATCATACTCACATCGGTTGTATTTGGTCTTGATCATGAAATAGTCGAACCGTTTGTACCACTGCCTGGGAGACTGCTTAAGTCCATAGAAGGACTTCTTTAGAAGACACACCTTATTTTCTTTATCTTCCTGATTATAACATTCAGGTTGTTTCATGTATATCTTCTCCTCCAGCTCACCGTGCAGAAACATTGTTTTGACGTCCATCTGCTCTAACTCTAGATCAAGCTGAACAACTATCGGTAATAACATTGAATAGATGTATGCTTGACTACAGGAGAGAAAAATCTCATTGTAGTCAATACCTTCCTTCTAAACATATCTTTTGGCAACTAACATTGCCTTGTATTGCTCATTGTCCTTCTTGCAAAAGACTCATCTACAACCTATTGCCTTGAAGTCCTTTGAAAGATCGACTAATGTTCATGTTTGGTTTCTATCCAAAGACTCTGTCTCTTGCTTCATGGCTGTAATTCACTTGCTATGGTCATCTGCCTCGATCGCTTCACTGTAACTGTCAGGTTCTCCTATTTTTGTTACTATGTGAAAGAGACATGATCTTCATCCCAGCCATACCTTGTTGGTGGCACCATAACTCTGACTGACCGCCCCAACGGTCTAGATTGCTCTTGAGTAGCCTCCTGTTTGTTTTCATCGAATCTGAGGGTCATCTTTTGACCCTTCAGGCCTTTTAGGGTTATCTAAGAACTCGACTCCCTTTTTCTGAGTGTCTGCTGCCGAACTGTTTGAAGCTCCACCTTGCGCTTTATCCTCTGTCTCTGGCTTTTCTCGCAACATTGAATCTTCGTCAAAGACCACATCTCTGCTGATGAAGACGCTCCTTTTTTTGGGATCCCAAAGTCTGAAGTTCTTGACTCTTTTGGTGAACCCGATGAAGATACACTTCTTAGATTTGGACTCCAGTTTGTTTCTTTTCTGACTATCAACCAAACTATATGCCGAGCAACTAAAAATTTGTAAGGTTGAATAGTCCACAGATACTTCTCGCCATATCTCCTCTGGGATCTGAAGATCAATAGCTGTTGATGATGACATGTTTACCAGATAACTTGCATGATTCATCGTCTCTACCCAAAATCCTTCTGACATGTCAGCCTGTAATTTGATACTGAGGGCACGCTCTGTAAGTGTCCGATTCATGATCTCTGCTACTCCGTTATGTTCTGGTCGCTATGAAATACTTAGCTGGTGTTTAATGCCCTTACTTACTAAGTAGTCTTTGAATTCTTTAGAGGTGTACTCGCCTCTATTATCGGATCTCAAGACTTTCACTTTCCGCCCCGTCTGATTTTTCACCAAAGTTTCACTCCTTGAACTTCTGAAATATTTTCAATTTCTGCTTCAAGAAGTATACCCAAATTTTTCTTGAAAATCATTTATAAAAGTAACATAGTACCTAGCACCTCCAATGGATGCTACTGGTGAAGGTTCCCACACATCCGTGTGTATGAGATCTAGCAAGCTCTTTGTTTTGTGCTGAGATGTAGAGAAAGCTACTCTACGTTGCCTACCCATGCAAAATTTACAAATCAAGTTTGCAATATTTGATACTTGGTAGAGCACTCCTTTTGTGTAGGATTTGAAGACCTCGCTCGCTCAATGTGTCTAAGACGCATGTGCTAAAGTCTTGTAGTATCCTCCTTCTCTGTTGTTATTGAAGCATCACCAATAATAATGCTTCCTGTCAATTTATACAAGTTTGTTATTTTTTCTCCTTTGAGAATCGTCATGGAGCCTTTAGTAACTTTGATTGCTCCATCTGCTACAGAAAACTTATACCCACGAGCTTCCAAAGCTCCCAACGAGAGAAGATTTTTCTTTAAATTCGAAACGTGTCTAACATTCGCGAGGGTTCGAACCTGTCCATCAAACATCCTTAAACGGATGATGTCAATGCCAACAGTCTTACACACGGTGTCGTTTCCCATCAGGACAAAGCCTCCATCATAAGGCTTGTAAGTATTGAGCTACTCTTTTTGAGCACACGTGATATGTATATACCGAGTCAAGTAGCCAAGCATCTAAGTATTTACCTTTTCCTGACTCAGTTGTGAAGACATCACATGAATCCTCATCTGCTTCTTTGACAATTCCGGCTTGATCTGACTTTTCATTGGTACTAGTCCCATCAGAATCTTTGTCGCCTTTCCTCTTCAACATCTCCTTATATTTCATACAATTTTTCTTGATGTGCCCTGATTTCTTACAAAAGTAGCGAGATGAACTACTAAAAGCCTCTGGATCTCTTTTGGATCCCCTACTTTTTGATATTCTCCTCTGACCCTTGATAAACAAATCTGAGGCCTTCTCCGTAAAATCTTATCTTCTTCATCAGCTCGTTATTCTGAAGCATCTGACTGACATCTTCTAACTCTAAGATTTCCTTACTATACATGATTGTGGTTGTCAAATAGTTATAACTTGATGGAAGAGAAGAGAGTAACAGAAGGGATTTGTCTTCTTCTTCTAGCTTAACCTCTAGAGCTAACAAGTCGTTAAAATTCTATTAAAAGTATTGAGATGTTGTAGAATTGACGTACCTTCCTTCATCTGAAGGCTGTATAACTGCTTCTTCATGAAGAGTTTGTTCGACGAACTTTTCGTCATGTACAAGCTCTCCAGCCTGCACTAAAGACTAGCAGTTGTCTGCTCGTTCATCATGTTGTAGAGTGTAACGGTCTCAGATTTCATAGATCCTCAATAATCATAAACACTCTTTTAAACTGATAGATTATTATAATCATCTCCAAATCTTTAAAAATTTCGGCAGCACTTCCTTTGTAAATACTGATATGCCCAAATATACAATTCAATCCACAATAATTTTGGCCAAAATCAGTTGACTTATTCTCAATCCAAACATGTAAATCAAAGTCAACAATCGCTCATGCAATCATAATAATATTTCAGCTCACAATGACCAATTTAATGTCCAAATAACAATTTCAGCTTGACATCGCCTACTTATGTGAAAACAAAAGAACATATGCTCGAGAATATCGCTCTCAGCATTCTGAACATAACACCAATTTATTTATAAATTCAACTTATCAAGATCAAGACCATCTAACTTATGCTATAATAACATCAATAAGATTATAAACATATACAACATGAAACTTTACAATCACACAAATTACAACTCCAAAACTTCTCTATGTAACAAGATTTCCAACAAGGTGCTTGAAATCTTAAATTGGGCTTCGCCTCACCATTACCTGAAAACATAATAATCTGTGGGGGGGGGGGGGGGTGAGCTCAACAACTCAGTGAGGAGAGTAAAAAGAAGATTAAGAAAATGATATACATGTCAAAGTAAAAGGAAACATGTTTTTTTCAAATAGCAAAACGAGTGTGGATAAGGAATTTTACAGGGTTTATGATATATCGAATATTTTCTTTTAGTGCTTTAGTTTATTTTCAAATTCTTTCATGTATATGTACTTCATGTACCACTCACAATGGTGCTCCAATCATAATAAGTTAATTCAAATACTACATATATCATTAACATGCTTATATATATATATCGTATATCGTATCACACTTCAAACGTTACATGGATACTCTTGTAAACATGCACGCATCGTATAATATTCTATTATCTTCTATAATAAGGCAGAGTTTCACGGTCCTACTTCAAGGATAAGCATACAACACTATGCATTTGAATAAGCACATCTTTACTTCATAATATACGACCCATCTCATACCCCGTCTTCACACCTACCAGCTCCCGCTGGCCCACTGTTCGAAATATCGGCCGAGTCGGATACGACTCGACCGAATCGTATCTGACTCGGCCACCTCCGATATAACTCGGAGGCCCGAGTCGACCGACGGGCGCCAAGTCGACCCGGATCGGGTCTGACTCGGACTCGACTCGGTCAACTCGGCCGAGTCGTTCACAACTCAGCCGAGTTGACCGAGTCGAGTCCGAGTCGGACCCGATCCGGGTCGTCTCGTCGCCCGTGACCCTTCGATTAAAGGCGCTGAGGGAGAGAGAGATCAGATCAGATCTCTCTCTCTCTCGCGCTCGCTGCCCCTTTCCTCTCGCCGTCCCCCCGCGTCGCCGTCGCCGTCGCCGTCTTGCAGGTAATTCTCTCTCTCTCCCTCTCTCCCTCTCAGTCTCTCTATCTCTCCCCCCTCCCTCTCTCTGTGCCTCTCTCTCCTTCTCTCTCTCCGTCTTTCTCTCTGTCTCTCTCTCTCTCTCTCTCCGTCTCTCTCTCTCTCTCCGTCGGACTCTCTCCCTCTCCCTCTCAGTCTCTCTCTCCGTCTCTCTCTGTCTCTCTCTCTCTCTGTCGGACTCTCTCCCTCTCCCTCTCAGTCTCTCTCCCTCTGTCTCCATCTCTCTCTCCCTTTGTATCTCTCTCTGTCGGACTCTCTCTGTGTCGGACTCTCTCTCCCCCTCCCTCTCAGTCTCTCTCCCCCTCTCCCTCTCTCTGTCTCTCTCTATCCCTCTCTCTGTCTCTCTCTCTCCTCCTCTGTTTTTCCCTCTCTCTCCTCTGTCTCCGTCTCTCTCCCTGTCTCCGTCTCTCTCCCTCTCTCTCTGTTCCTCTCTCTCTCTCTCAGTTTATCCTTCTCTCTCTGTTCCTCTCTTTCTCTCTCTCAGTTTAATTAATTTGCGTTTAATGTAATTTAATTTAGTTTAGTTAAAGTTAATTTAAGTCAATTAATTTAATTAAATTTTCTAATTATAATTAAGTTAGGTAATTAATAATTTTATTGAAGTTAGGTAATTAAGTTAGTGTAGGTTAATCTAGTATAAACTAGTTTAGTTTAATTTAATTTAGTTTCATTTAATTGAGTTTAATTTAATTTAAATTAGTTTAATTAACTTAATTTAGGTTAATTTAATTTAATAAAGTTTTATAATTAAGTTAGGTAATTTAATAATTTTATTGAAGTTAGGTAATTAAGTTAGTGTTGCTTAATCTAGTATAAACTAGTTTAGTTTAATTTAATTTAGTTTCATTTAATTGAGTTTAATTTAATGTTTTTTAATTTAGTTAATTTTAGTTTAATTTAATTTAACAGATAATTTTTTTAAATTTCAGTATGGCTCCAAAGCAACGCGATATTGGATGGGAACATGGTACCCCTGTTGGTAGAAGTAGAAAACTTGTGAAGTGTAATTATTGTGGGAAACAAGTTCATGGTGGTATTACTAGATTGAAGCAGCATATAGCACATGTACCCGGTCAGGTGGAAGGATGCTTGCGAGTATCAAAAGAGGTATCTCAAATAATGAGACATCTTTCTGAAGGTAGTAAAGAAAGAGCGACCAGAAAATCTAAAAAAGAGCGACTTATGAGATCTTTAAGTGAGGAAGATTTTTATGATGTGACCGAAGAAGATTCTGATAATGAAATTGAAGAAGTTGGTGGTTTAGAAGGAGCTGAAAGAAGACAACTAAAACATGATATGAAAGAAAGTCGTGAAATGGCTTGGAGATCGGCAGAAGGAGTTGATATTGGTGGCAGTAGTTCGCAGAATTCAGGATCAGGGAGCAACCGTGAATTGCGTCGGAGTATGACTATGAGAGAAGCTGAAATTCCAGCTCGTGGTATTGATCCTTACATGTTCCCAACAAAACAGAAATCAATCAAAAGTATGTTCTCAACTGAGAATATGAAAAATGTTGGGAAATCTGTGGCGAAGTTCTTTCACTACAATGCAATACCATTCAATGCAGCTGATAGTGGTCCTTACTATCAAGCCATGATTAATACTATTGCGGAGGCATGCCCAGGTATAAAAGGCCTACAGGGTACCATATTGGCAATCTATATTTAGAGGAGGAAATGAAAGAAATTGAAGTATATATTGCTTCAATAAAAACAAAATGGCCGCAGTATGGTTGCACGATCATGTGTGATGGATGGAGTTCTCATAATAGAAATCCTATTGTTAATTTCATGATTTATTGTGATAGAAGTATGATCTACCATACTTCTGTTGATACCACTAATATCTCGAAGACTGCTGAGTATATATTCTCGCTAATGGATAAAGTTGTTGATGAAGTTGGTGAAGAAAATATCACGCAGGTTGTAACAGATAATGAAGCAAGTTTCAAAGCGGCTGGTCACATGTTGATGGAGAAAAGAAAACATTTATTTTGGTCTCCCTGTGCAGCACATTGCATTGATTTGATGCTTGAAGATATTGGCTCTTTGAAATCAGTCAAGGAGACATTGGATGATGCTAAGATGATCACATCATTCATTTACAATAGCCTCAAAGTCGTGAATTTAATGAAGCTATATACCAAAGATAGAGATTTGTTGAGACCAGGTATAACACGGTTTGTCACCGAGTTTTTTCTATTGAAAGCCTTATTCGCTATGAGCAAGATTTGAAAAGAATGTGTACGACTACCGAATGGCGTGAATTCAACAAGGAAAGGAGTAGAAGAAATGTGCGAGATAAGGTTTCTAATCTTATTCTGACTGACCGGTTTTGAAAGAAGGCAAGAGAGGTCCAAAATATTATGGATCCTCTTGTTAGAGTCTTGAAGATAGTGGACCAGGATAAGAAACCTACACTATCTATTATATATGAAGCTATGGATAGAGCAAAATTGGCTATAAAGGCTTCAAATAAGAACTGGAAGAAGTACTGGGATATCATTGATAGAAGATGGAGAGGCAATTGCATAGACACTTGCATGCTGCTGGTAATTCATTTGCCTAGAAATCATATTTGTTGACTAGAAATTGAAACTGTCATATCATAACAATCATGTGCTTAAATTATTGCAGCATATTTTTTAAATCTAACACTCCAATATTCAAAAAACTTTTCTACACATCCAGAAGTGAGATATGGATTAAAGGAGGTCATTAAAAGATTGGAGCCAGATTTGAATAAACAAGCAAGAGCTATTAATGAGGTAATAATAATTTATTTATTTCATCGATATAATGTTATGCAAATATTAACACTTGTGATGTGTATTCTCACAGATAAAATTATTTGTGGATGGAGTTGGAGAATTTGGAAGCTCACTAACTAGAAGAGCAGTGCAACAATCTCTTCCAGCTGATTGGTGGATTAATTATGGCGAAGAAGCTCCCAATCTGCAGAAAATTGCCATCAAAGTCTTAAGCCAAACATGTTTTTCATCGGGTTGTGAAAGAAATTGGAGCACATGGTCGCTAATTCATACAAAATTGCGCAACCGGTTGGCAATGGAAAAGTTACATAAATTAGTATTTGTGCATTACAATATGCGGTTGCGAGTAAGAAACTTGACATGCAAAAGCGACACTGATGATTATTACAACCCAATTGATCTGAACAATATTTTCAATGATGATGATATTTTGGATGAGTGGATTCGTGAGGGAGAACAGCCGATGTTACCACGAGATGATTTAGGTTGGTTAGATGAAGGTATTCGTCGTACTGACGAAAGTGGCGGTGATGATGGTGATGGCGGTGATGATGATAGCGGTGATGATGATGGCGGTGATGGTGGTGGCGGTGATGGTGGTGAGGGTGATGGCGGCGGTGATGGTGGTAATGGTGAAGAGACTCATGGTGTTGGTGGAAGCCAACAAGATAATGCTTTAACATGGGATTCAGAATATTATGCCACACAAGATACAGATCATGGAGGCCGGGCGAGGATTTCACAACAGCGTAGACATTTGGATCGGTTGGTCGAATTCAGTTCTAGCGATGATTATTCGAGTGGACATGATAACTACTCACATGGTCATCATAGTCTTGAAGGCCATTTACAGGGGTTGGGTTTGACATCTGGCCAATATTCTGGCACTGATTATTCTAGTACTGGTGAATACTCTACTAGCAGCACTGAATATCGAGGTTTTGGGTATTATCACCATGGAGCTGATATTGCACAACCCCTACCGCCATATTACTCTGATAGTGGATCCTCTGGCCAATCATCTCAGCCTACAGGATCTCACCTACAAACATATTATTATCCTTATGGAAACTATATGCCTGGTTTTTATACTTATCGCGGGGATGATGATAATGATGATTTTGTGCCTCCTCGTAATTCAATGTGGAAATGACTATATTAGCAGGTACTTATGAATTATTTTATGCAATTTATTATATTATGCATGTATTTTGATATTTTTCTACCGACGACGCTTGTATTTATGCTTTCACGTTATGTTTTGAGTGTTAGGTGATATGTTTTGAATATGTGATGCATGAATTTTGATGTTTACATTTTTTTATGATTTGTCATGATTTTTTCATAATTTTTTTGGCGTTCTATGTATCGTTTTGTTCGTATCGTCCGAGTCCGATCCGAGTCGCCGAGACCGATCCGTCTCGGTGCTGGCCGAGTCGGCGGCCGAGACCGAGACTTTGAACCATGCGCTGGCCCCTTCCTTCGCTTAACAACACACAATGTCATATCTCGTCTTTACACCTATCAGCTCCCGCTGACCCTTTCTTTTGTTTAACAACACATAATGTTATACTCCGTCTTCACACCTACCAGCTCCCGCTGGCCCTTTCCTTCGTTATATGTATATACAAAAGAACAACACCGTCTTCCACCTCCCGCCGGCCCCTTCCTTATGCATAAAAATAACACGACATGCACACACATCACATACACATCAACTATCAAGGTAACACACACAATGTCAGTTGCGTTGTGATATACTTTTTTCAATCACCAATCATGTGATTGATGTGACACACATGATCAAGTTCGTGTAACTAACAAGTACATGCATGCATTCAAACATACATATTACTTACATTTCTCATTCATTCAACAACGCATCAGTTACATTCTCGATACTCGTTCTTTGGTTATAAGATTAGTTCTTTTAACTAGTTATGCTTCTTCATTCACATATTGGATATTTGGTGCATGAAATTGACTACACTACTTATCTGTGATTAGAGTCTTAGCATGCCTTGAAAATAATAATAGTCCACTAGTCATCCAGCATAATAATCGATAAGCAATCATTAACAAGTTATCAACTATATATATGGTTATACGATATAAAACAAAAGTATATGTACAACAGTACAAGTACTATACACACACCCATTTTCATACTTCTTAATGATGTAACTGACTACTTAACCAAAATCTTGTGTGTCTCATATATATATATATATATATATATATATATATATATATATATATCTTCGGATTAGTGTCACGCTACTCATTGATATTCAACCATCAATCTTACTAAATATTTTATGATTATTAACTGACACATTAATCTATGATTATCATTCTTATAGAATCATCATCATACTTCGCTAGTTATATTATAATTGAAATACTAATTTAACTACACAGTTATACCAATTAGCTGTCTTCTCTAGTTGAAACTTAGTTCTATCTAAATCCACCGTAGTTTATATATGTCGTTCAAGTGTCATACAAGGATTTGGTACCTGACATGTTAGGAAAAGTTCATAGGACTCACTTTACATTATTCATCCTAGATTGTTACATGTACATATTATCAATTTAAGTTCATACCACCAAGAGGCAAACTTTTCAAATTTCTCCTTATCACGGAGGAGCCCACAAGAAGAGAAAAGATGATAAGATTTGAAATAAGGAATCCTAGACTAAAGAAAGAGAATCATCTTTATTTATAAGCATGATATATTATATCAGAAATATTGGTAGATGGATACGTGCGCTAATTTCTGAAATGTAATCAGACACTGGACCATTACTACAACCCGAAGTAGGGAGTACCAAACTGCTTATATTTAATATGAGTAAGGTCAAAGACTTAAAGAGAAGTGTTATACTAATTTTACTTCAATACAGCCATAATTTTATTTTACTGCAACTGGTGATTTAAAATAAAAGATCAGAAGAAGTGCCCCAAATATATATCTCAACTATCCGACTTGGTTGGATTTTATTTTGAATATCCAATTTCACAAATTAAATTCTAATTTACTACTGATCTTTATTTCAATACCTAGATCCTTTCAAACATTTCTGACACTCGAGTAAGAAACTGCTTCCAATTAAGAGCAACATGTGCGACTATCCCATATATGTATATATATGTATATATGTGTATATATATAGGGCTTACTGTACCTCAGCCCGCGGGCTGAGAGAGTTTTCTCAGCCTGCGGGCGTGGCAACATCACCGCCCCACATCTGTAATAATTTTGGCGGGCAAAATCCTGTAAAATCCCGCCCAATTTAATGCCAGTCACCTTAACATTGTAATTTCCAAAAATACCCTCCCTCACAACTTTTTACCGACCTTGGTAGCAGTCCTCAGAAAAAGACTGCGACCTTGGTAGCAGACCTTGGTAGCAGTCCTCAGAAAAAGACTGCGACCTTGGTAGCAGTCCTCAGAAAAAAACATGGTAGCAGTCCTTAGAAAAGACTGTGGTAGCAGACCTTGGTAGCAGTCCTCAGAAAAAGACTGCGACCTTGGTAGCAGTCCTCAGAAAAAGACTGCGACCATGGTAGCAGTCCTTAGAAAAGACTGCGACCGTGGTAGCAGTTCTCATAAAAATACTGCGACCATGATAGCAGTCCTCAGAAAAAGACTGCGACCATGGTAGCAGTCCTCAGAAAAAGACTGCGACCTTGGTAGCAGTCCTTAGAAAAGACTGCGACCGTGGTAGCAGTTCTCATAAAAACACTGCGACCTTGGTAGCAGTCCTCAGAAAAAGACTGCGACCTTGGTAGCAGTCCTTAGAAAAGACTGCGACCGTGGTAGCAGTTCTCATAAGTACTGCGACTATATTAAAAATCATTAAATATCAAATCAGATAAAAAAATTAAAGAAGCAGCATTCACTGTCTTTTACCGAAAAAGTAGCTTTTCATAAGGGGTATTTAGTAATTTAACTTCTTTCGATAAGCGGGTCGCAAGTTAGTGGGGTGCAAAATTGAGCCACGTCAGCGCAGGCTGAGAGAGTTCTCTCAGCCCGCGGGCTGATATACATTTTTCTCATATATATATATATATATATATATATATATAAACCTCAAGACTATATTGAAAGATTCATGAAGTTTCAAAACGATAAAGGATAATAGATGACCTTTAATGATTATGATGTGGGAAAATTGATTTCAAGACCAAGTAAACTACAAAACTTTTTCCTATTTCCTATAAAGAGGGGATGAGTTTTTCATTGATACATCATATATCCTAATTAAGTATAAAGAACATCACTAGTGGATTATAATGTAATCATGTGGTTAATTTATGGATCAATAAGGCAAATAAGACTTTGCGCTCGTATTTGTCAAATGGCGGAATGAATGAAAATCTACTGCCATGTATAATTATTTCCTTTATCTATTTTCTTTCCTTTCTACAAGTATTAGTAGGTGCTTAGTCATCTGGGTATCATGTAATTTAATTAGAAGGTAAGTATAATAAGAGAACTTCTCTACATCAATGGATTCTATCTTTTCAAACAATATTTCTTGAAATGAAAGAAATCAACTTGAAAAAAATGCCTACTTTAATTTAACATTTAAGTGGGAAGAATCAAAGACTAATTTGAGGGGAGGAGAGCACTTTCAATAACTTAGTGGGGAACTAATTTAGAATAAAAATGAACTCGATTGATTTAGCAGCACAAAAGAATCATGTAAATTATTTAAAGAAGCATGCATGTTCTCGAACATACCTCTAATTTCTCAACCAAGAAATAAAATTTGAAATTTAAATTCATCATTGAATCTTACGTAATCACAAGTCACAAGGAGGTTTCTTTATGAGAACTTGCTAAAAAGAAGATAGAAACGTCTTGTTTAAAACAATATTTCTACTGATCTATCTTTCGGACAATCACTGATGTTTTATTATAAATTTTATTTCATACATTTAAATAAAACATTAGAAATTTTGTTAGAAACTAGACTTAATTACCTTTCCAATGATATATTATATGACAGGTTTAATTCGAGAAAAATATTCTAAATAATCGGAAACTCCTTGGTCGGGTAAAAATTCTGCAACACAGTAGTCTTGACCAACTAGCTGTATTTTGGCGATAACTTTCAATACATATCTTTAATAGGGATACAGTAAGAACCGTTAAAAAGCTGACTTGATTATTTTTCTAACGACATATAATATGATACCTAGTGTCTTATTTGTACATCATTTACAGATTACAAAAACTGGACAGATTTGCACATCATTTCTAGTGTCTTCAAATTTTGGGTTATTCTCAAATTTCTTTAATCCCTTCATCAAAATTGAACCATAACTAATAATTCTCTTATTTAATTACTCTATTCAGAATAAAATTATTTAGGTTAAGAAGTTTTTTTGTCAAGGAAATATAAAAAAATTAAAATTGACAAAGGGGCTCTCTCACTTCCCCTTTCCTCTTTCTCATCATCTAATATCATAACCACAACAAATTTACACAATTTTCATCTGAAATCAATCAATATACTAAGAGATCTAAGGACATACCATCAATAATTTGCAAGAAAAGAAAGAAAAAACTTTTAGGAACCCCCTCACCTCCCTTGCTGCGTCGGCCGGCCACGGCCCATAGCCGGTCGCCGCCCCTGGACAGCCGCCCTTGGCCGGCCGCCACCTCTGGCCGCCCCGGGTCCGCGAAAGAGAGAGGGAGAGGGAGAGGAAAGAGTGGGGAAAGAGAAACTGAAAGAGATTGGGAGTTGTTGGGGTTTTGATCTTAATTTCTCAAGGAATTTGGGTTTCAATTTGGGGTTGGATCTCAGGTTAGGGAGTTTTGAGAAGAGAGTGAGGAATTTGGTTCCTTAAGTCATGAAGAAGAGAGATGGGTTGATGGTTCTCTCCTTTTGCAAATATATACATAAATATATACATGTATTGAAATTTTGAATTAAAAATTCTAAAGAAATCCCTTTCTCTCTTCTCATCATGCCACATATCCAACACAAATTTCAAGTTACATCGACCACACATCTCACTTCCCCATGCATGAGTGGTAAGTAAAATGATTATTATAATTTAATAGTGATTATTAATCAAAAAAATTCTAATCACTAATATATTATACTATAATATGTACACACATATATACATCCATATACATTTCATAACAAGGTAATTTGGTATATAAATATTCATGTGGGATAAATCCAATTACCCGCATACATGTACGTACACATGTATTTACAATTATCATATTTAATTCACTTAAAGTTCTCCGTGCAAATTTAAAACTAAAAACAAAATTTACACAAGAATTAACTCAATCATCACTTCCGGCAATTCTGTATAATCTCTTTAATCACTGATTATAATATTATATCAGGATTTTAATAATTCGGGGTGTTACATAGATGACTTCATCCGATAGGCACAGTATGATCGTCGACTTTGCGTGAAAGTTGATGTCGTCTCACTCATCATCCTCCATCTTCGATGACTTCTCAATAACAAGTAGGGCTTTGTGCGTGCCCTCATTCACGAGCAACGATGTTACTTGCATCTTTCCCAACAGGAAGTTGGACTTCCCGTCGAATTTCTCCACCTCGAACTTTGTTATAGTCGTTTTGCTAGTCATCGCTCTGATACCACTTGTTGAAAATTTATCATTGATCAAACAACAGAGAAACACTAAATCGAAGACTCGGAAGTGGAAGCGGAAACGTAGAAGATCTACCACTAACAAGCAATCGTCATACAACCAAGAAATATAAGATTTAACATGGTTCGACAATGTGCGTACGTCCATGGGAAAGAGGGGAGAAATATTATTGAAGAAAATACGAGAGTTACAATGAGATCTCTCTCAGAACTCTCAATGGTGGAATTCTAAAATTTCTCTTGAATATTGACACACCTTCAAAGGCTATCCCTGTGGGGTTTATATCGGCACCTGGGATGATCCTAGTCCAACACGAACTCAAATCAGCACATCTTTAGAGAAATAGGAAACATGCATTCAAACCAAAGCAGGAGACATATCCGCATTAGAAAACTGCCAAAAACCTGAATCCTTTTCCAATGAACAGAGTTCGAAAACTCGGCCGAGTCGGATACGACTCGGCCGAGTCGTATCCGACTCGGCCCCCTCCGGTACGACTCGGCCGCCCGAGTCAACAGAAGATCGCCGAGTCGACTCGGATCGGGTTCAACTCGGACCCGACTCGGCCGACTCGGCCGAGTTGACCGAGTCAGGTCCGAGTTGGACCCGATCCAGGTCGACTCGGCGCCCGTGACCCCTCCCTTAAAACGCGCTGAGGGAGAGAGAGAGAAATCAGATCTGATCTTTCTTTCTCTCTCTCTCTCGCGCTCGCCGTCCCCCCCGCGACGCTCTCGCCGTCCCCCCGCGTCGCCGTAGCCGTCGCCGTCGCCGTCCGTCTGCAGGTAAATTCTCCCTCTCCCCTCTCAGTCTCTCTCTCTCCCTCTCTCCCTCTCTCCGTGCCTCTCTCCCTCTCTTTCTCTGTCTCTCTCCCCCGCAGCGGCGCACTCTCTCTCTCTCTGCCTCTCTCTCTCCGCGCAGCGACTCTCTCTCCCGGCTCTCTCTCTGTCTCTCTCTCCGTAGGACTCTCTCTCTCTCCGCAGCGACTCTCTCTCTCTGTCTCTCTCTCTCTGTCGGACTCTCTCTCCCCCTCTGTATCTCTCTCTCACTCTGTATCTCTCTCTCTGTCGGACTCTCTCTCCCCCTCTGTATCTCTCTCTCACTCTGTATCTCTCTCTCGTCGGACTCTCTCTCCCCCTCCCTCCCCCTCCCTCTGTATCTCTCTCTCTGTCTCTCTCTCTCTCCCTCTCCCTCTCAGTCTCTCTCCCCCTCTCTGTCTCTCTCCCTTTCCCTCTCAGTCTCTCTCTCTGTCCCTCTCTCTCCGTCTCTCTCTCCTCCACTGTGTTCCCCTCTCTCCTCTGTCTCCGTCTCTCTCTCCTCCACTGTGTTCCCCTCTCTCTCCTCTCTCTCCGTCTCTCTCCCTTTCTCTGTTCCTCTCTCTAATTAATTTGCATTTAATGTCATTTAATTTAGTTTAGTTTAGGTAAAGTTAATTTAACTTAATTTAGGTTATTTAATCTAATAAAGTTTTGTAATTAAGTTAGGTAATTTAATAATTTTATTGAAGTTAGGTAATTAAGTTAGTGTAGGTTAATTTAGTATAAACTAGTTTAGTTAATTTAATGTAATTTAATTGATTTAATTTAATTTAAATTAGTTTAGTTAACTTAATTTAGGTTAATTTAATTTAATAAAGTTTTGTAATTAAGTTAGGTAATTTAATAATTTTATTGAAGTTAGGTAATTAAGTTAGTGTTGCTTAATCTAGTATAAACTAGTTTAGTTTAATTTAATGTAGTTTCATTTAATTGAGTTTAATTTAATGTTTTTTAATTTAGTTAATTTTAGTTTTAATTTAATTTAACAAATAATTTTTTAAATTTCAGTATGTCTCCAAAGCAACGCGATATTGGATGGGAACATGGTACCCCTGTTGGTGGAAGTAGAAAATTTGTGAAGTGTAATTATTGTGGGAAACAAGTCCATGGTGATATCACTAAATTGAAGCAGCATATAGCACATGTACCCGGTCAGGTGGAAGGATACTTGCGAGTATCAAAAAAGATATCTCAAATAATGAGACGACATCTTTCTGAAGGTAGCAAAGAAAGAGCGGCCATAAAATCTAAAAAAGAGCGACTTATGAGATCTTTAAGTGAGGAAGATTTCTATGATGTGACCGAAGAAGATTCTGATAATGAAATTGAAAAAGTTGGTGGATTAGGAGTTAAAAAAGACAACTAAAACAAGCCATGAAAGAAAGTCGTGAAATGGCTTGGAGATCGGCAGAAGGAGTTGATATTGGTGGCAGTAGTTCACAACCTTCAGGATCAGGGAGTAACCGTGGATTGCGTCGGAGTATGACTATGAGAGAAGCTGAAATTCCAGCTCGTGGTATTGATCCTTACATGTTCCCAACAAAATAGAAATCAATCAAAAGCATGTTCTCAACTGAGAATATGAAAAAGGTTGGAAAATTCGTGGCGAAGTTCTTTCACTACAATGCAATACCATTCAATGCAGCTGATAGTGGTCCTTACTACCAAGCCATGATTAATACTATTGCGGAGGCAGCCTAGGTGTAAAAGGCCCTACATGGTACCAAATTGGCAATCTATATTTAGAGGAGGAAGTGAAAGAAATTGGAGTATATATGCTTCAATAAAAACAAAATGGTCGCAGTATGGTTGCACGATCATGTGTGATGGATGGAGTTCTCATAATAGAAAGCCTATTGTTAATTTCATATTTATTGTGATAGAAGCATGACCTACCATATTTCTGTTGATACCACTAATATCTCAAAGACTGCTGAGTATATATTCTCGCTAATGGATAAAGTTGATGAAGTTGGCGAAGAAAATATCGTGCAAGTTGTAACAGATAATGAGGCAAGTTTCAAAGCAGCTGGTCACATGTTGATGGAGAAGAGAAAACATTTGTTTTGGTCTTCTTGTGCAGCACATTGCATTGATTTGATGCTTGAAGAATTGGCTCTTTGAAATCAGTCAAGGAGACATTGGATGATGCTAAGATGATCACATCATTCATTTACAATAGCCTCAAAGTGGTGAATTTAATGAAGCTATATACCAAAGATAGAGATTTATTGAGACCAGGTATAACACGGTTTACCACCGAGTTTATTTCTATTGAAAGTCTTATTCGCTATGAGCAAGATTTGAAAAGAATGTGCACGACTACCGAATGGCGTGAATTCAACAAGGAAAGGAGTAGAAGAAGTGTGCGAGATAAGGTTTCTAATCTCATTCTGACTGACCGGTTTTGGAAGAAGGCAAGAGAGGTCCAAAACATTATGGATCCTCTTGTTAGAGTCTTGAAGATAGTGGAACAGGACAAGAAACCTACACTATCTATTATATATGAAGGTATGGATTGAGCAAAATTGGCTATAAAGGCATCAAATAAGAACTGGAAGAAGTACTGGGATATCATTGATAAAAGATGGGAGAGACAATTGCATAGACACTTGCATGCTGCTAGTAATTCATTTGCCTAGAAATCATATTTGTTGACTAGAAATTAAAACTGTCATATCATAACAATCGTGTGTTTACATTATTGCAGCATATTTTTTAAATCCAGTACTCCAATATTCAAAAAACTTTTCTACACATCCAGAAGTGAGATATGGATTAAAGGAGGTCATTAAAAGATTGGAGCCAGATTTGAATAAACAAGTAAGAGCTATTAATGAGGTAATAATAATTTATTTATTTCATCGATATAATGTTATGCAAATATTAACACTTGTGATGTGTATTCTCACAGATAAAATTATTTATGGATGGAGTTGGAGAATTTGGAAGCTCACTAACTAGAAGAGCAGTGCAACAATCTCTTCCAGCTGATTGGTGGATTAATTATGGCGAAGAAGCTCCCAATCTGCAGAAAATTGCCATCAAAGTCTTAAGCCAAACACGTTCTTCATCGGGTTGTGAAAGAAATTGGAGCACGTGGTCGCTAATTCATACAAAATTGCGCAACCGGTTGGCAATGAAAAAGTTGCATAAACTAGTATTTGTGCATTACAATATGCGGTTGCGAGTATGAAACTTGACATGCAAAAGCGACACTGATGATTATTACAACCCAATTGATCTGAACAATATTTTCAATGATGATGATATTTTGGATGAGTGGATTCGTGAGGAGAACAGCCGATGTTACCACCAGATGACTTAGGTTGGTTAGATGAAGGTATTCGTCATACTGACGAAAGTGGCGGTGATGATGGTGATGGCGGTGATGATGACAGCGGTGATGGTGGTGAGGTGATGGCGGCGGTGATGGTGGTGATGGTGGTAATGTTGAAGAGACTCATGGTGTTGGTGAAAGCCAACGAGATGATGCTTTAACATGAGATTCAGAATATTATGCCACACAAGATACAGATCATGGAGGCCGGGTGGGGATTTCACAACAGCGTAGGCATTTGGATCGGTTGGTCGAATTCAGTTTTAGCGATGATTATTCGAGTGGACATGATAACTACTCACATGGTCATCATAGTCTTGAAGGCCATTTACAGGGGTTAGGTTTGACATCTGGCCAATATTCTGACACTGATTATTATAGCACTGGTGAATACTCTACTAGCAGCACTGAATATCGAGGTTTTGGGTATTATCACCATGGAGCTGATATTGCACAACCTCTACCGCCATATTACTCTGATAGTGGATCCTCTGGCCAATCATCTCAGCCTACAGGATCTCACCCACAAACATATTATTATCCTTATGGAAACTATATGCCTGATTTCTATACTTATCGCGGGCCAGATGATAATGATGATTGGAGCCTCCTCGTAATTCAATGTGGAAATGACTATATTAGCAGGTACTTATGAATTATTTTGTGCAATTTACTATATTATGCAGGTATTTTAATATTTTTCTACCGACAACGCTTGTATTTATGCTTTCACGTTATGTTTGAGTGTTAGGTGATATGTTTTGAATATGTGATGCATGAATTTGGATGTTTACATTTTTTTATGATTTGTCATGATTTTTTTCATAATTTTTTTGGCGTTCTATGTAGCGTTTTGCGCGTATCGTCCGAGTCCAATCCGAGTCGCCGAGACCGATCCGTCTCGGTGCCGGCCGAGTCGGCGGCCGAGACCGAGACTTCGAACCATGCCAATGAATATGAGACACTCTAAATACTAACAAAATCATTGTTACTGTTAGTTGGAAGATGTGAAGCAAACATCACAGGCAAACAAGAAATCAGAATTTTTGTTTTACCTTTTGTTAATTACAACCTTTTTTTTTTCTTGGTCTCTCTCTTTTTGTTTTTTTCCCCATTTTGTGTTTACTGCATGATTGCTTGAAGTTTGATGGGCAAAAGGAAATGTTGCTCTGGACTTTATGAATTTGATAGCTAGTTGATTTTGGAGTATGAGATAAGATTATAACTTGTTTTGATGTACTCTATTTTAGTTATTTGATTCCATTCTCTCATAATGACAATCATCTAATCAGTTACTAGTCATATGTAATATACTGAGCAGCCGCTCCGTAAAAAAACCTGTTTTTTTGTTTCAGGTATCATTTTTAGGCTGATTTCTCTGCAGTTGTACTGAGGGACAATTTGTTGCTAAACCTGGGCATTCTTCTTATATTATCTTTACAGTTCTGGAGCCATTACAAAAATGAACATCCTAGGGCTGGTTTTTCCAGCTTCTCTTTTCCAGCAGACAAATCAACAAACATCTTTGGAAAGAAATGGCTTGAGATCTAAGTGTCCTGTTGATGGCACATTCAAGCCCTTGGAGAATAAAACAAGAGAAACTTCACAAGGTATCAAATGTCGAGAACATTCATATTATGGGTGCAGCAAGAAATCTTCTGGTGATCTGGTGGATGATTGTTCTAGAAAATTGGTTAATGTTGGTAAAGCATCTGGTGCACCTTTAATTTGTCACGTGATGAACCTGCAAAGAGAACTTCCAGAAAGAAGAAAAAGAAGAAGGGAAAGTCGAACAAATTGCATCAAGACAGCATATTGCTATGGGAACTGTTCATATGTCCAAGATTTCTCTTAGCACAGGACTGGCTGAACGTAACCTGAATAATGCATTATGTGATGAGACTGCCAAAGAGGCGATTGGTAAACCTGTTGATGTAAAACTTGATGGTATAGCTTCAGAATAAGCTCTCAATTCGGAGATTCAAACCATTTTTGGAACACTGCTGATACTGAACCTGTCACTAGTATCAGTAAGTTAAGCTTGAAGATTACTGCTTTGCAGGATCCAGCCTCTGGTAATTAGAATATTGATGGAACCTGCAATACCAAGTACCTGGGAATGATAACTGTTGTACTGTAACCTGTGAAAAAGGATCAGATGGAGTCAGTTTTATTACAGAAACATCAGGTACTCAGAATGAAGTAACTGCAAACACTAATTACTGTTTTACAGGATCTAACATGGAATGTTGGCAGACTCATGTCGTCCTGCAAATTTACATACATCTTTGGGTGTAAATGAAGCAAACAATAACATTGGAAGTTGGAAGGATGTCAAATCCAGTAATCAGTATTTGAGATCAGTGATATCCCGGCAGTTTTACAGATCCAAATTCTTTGGGTTTGGTAGAAGCTGACAAAAAAGACAACAATATGGAAGTCACATCCAACAATAAGTGTACTGGGGTCTGTGATGTCCCTGCAGTCGAACCAATCCAGACTTCCAAGATCAATAAGGGGAACTCTCAAATTTCAAATAGTATAGCTGTTGGGTATTCTGCTTAACAAGACTCAATCTGACAACTTATCAAGATCACTGAGATATCAACAATCTAATTGGCCAGGTCGGCAAATATCAGGTGGGAGGTTTCCGTTCAATAGAACGTTCCTTAATTTAAGAACCACCTTTCAATTCCTTCCTTGGTTTAAGCACCAATTAGACTGAATCCAAGTCAGTCACAATATACTGTAAAGTATATCCCCTGTATAAAGGATTTAATCCACTTATACAGTTTCACTTAGACTGAATCTAAGTCAATCTCGATATACTGTAAAGTATATCCCTGTATAAAGGACTTAGTCCACTTATACAGTAATTGAAGTGAGGTACGCTTACAGCGAATCTCCTTAAGACAATTACGTCCCCCGCACCGGTGCTTACGGGATAATGGACGCTGGTCTCCCAGATACAACACTTCTTCACGGTATTTGGACAGCACTACCAAATACCGTACGGTCGAACCGTAGTCAACCAGTACCTACACAGGATTAGCAAAACAGCGGTATAACGACAAATTTCAAATGAATATTTGTCTTACTCTTTTGGAGGAACACCCACTGTTGAGGACGTAGAAAGGTTGAAGAATTTTGGCAGAATCTCCTTTAGGAAGTAGCTTCGGATTCCCACTTCACTTGGAAGTCGCGGATTCCCACTTCGTTGGAAGTCACTTCTGGAATTCGTGGATTCCCACTTCGCTGTTGGAAGTTGCTCTGGAAGTCGAGGAGTCGCACTTCGCTGGAGCCCAGTTCAGAACGGAGTCAGAACTTATAGAGAGAGGGAGAGATCTTTCAGAAGAGAGAAAGATTCTTCAGTTTTGTGTGTTAGAGAATGGACCCCTGGAGCGCTTTTTATAGCGCTCTGGAGGGGTATTCTCGTCCGCCAATTCCCAACAGTTGCGACGGTTCTGTCCGAACCGTCGCAACCGACCAACCGCTCTGTCGGTTTTCCGACAGCGGTTGGCGAACGGTCGGATCCGTTCGCGCGGGCGGACACCCGTTGGAGTTTTCGAATCCTTCCGCGGGCGGGTTGGATTAACGTCCCCTGATTCAAAAAGAGAACCAGGTAGGGAACTCTGATCAGACCACGGACCACGGACCAGACCCAGGCCCAGGCCCGAGCACGAGCCCGAGCCCGAGCCCGAGCCCGGCCCGGCACCGGCACCGGCGCCGGCCGGCCGGCCGGCCGGCAGCCGCCAGCGGCGGCGCGCGTGCGTGCACGTACGCATGTACGAGTATAGTTCCCTCCTTTTCGCGCGCGAAAACTCCAAGTACCCAAAGGGCACGCCCTTTGTTCTCAATTTTCTCTATATATACACCACAAACTTCCATCCCACGGCCAATGTGGGACTAAATGCTTTAAGCCACCTTTAGTCCCGTTTTGGCTTTGAATTAGGCAAACTTTGGACTTGAATATCTCATTCATTCGAAGTCGGAATTGAACATGTGAATATACCACGTTCATCACAAATGGAAGGAGAACACACTCCAACCATCATCCGGTTGATTCCATCAACGGATCTTGCCATAATTCAACTCGAAGATTCACCTTTATATTCTTCAATTCCAACAATCCCCCACAATGAATGAGAGATTCAAGGAATGACACACAAAGAGACTGACTCTATTGTGTAAGGTACTTGAGAAAAGAAACTGCATAAGGATAGGTGAACTAGGTCTTGAACCTTCCATAGTGAAAGCTTTATCGGACTTACTGGCTAATCAGTGAACTAGGTCTTGAACTGTTAGCCGTTAGTGTAAGCCAAGTCAACAAGCTTCACACAGTGACTTTCCAAATCAACTTTGGTTCTCTGTTGTGTCCGTTTTGGCCCTGGACATTCTTGGTTTCAGAGAGTATCTTTAGGGAATAACAGCCTCCATAGAGATTCCCAAAGAGCCGACCCAACTCTATACTCACATAGGTGATGGACCTATTAAGAGTAGTCTACTCTACTCTACTTGTTTAGTAACAAGATATAGGCATCATTAAAAGCGTTAAGCTTATCCTTAACCCACTTGTAGAAAAGCACTTATGTGCACCATAGGAATGGATTGGAGTCAAGCTCCCAAGTGCTTACTTGCTGAGTCAATCATAACTAGTTTTTCCTCTTGAACTTAGTCCGTGGGATCTCCAGTCGCTAAGTGAAGTTTCCATTAAGCTGACTCGGTAAGGTTAGGCTTTTAGACCCATTCCCCTCGATGCGCAGTTTATACGCTCTCCACTTAAACCTTTAGTAAGCGGATCCGCTAAATTATCCTTTGACGATACAAAGTCAATAGAGATAATTCCATTTGAGAGCAACTGCTTCACGGTATTATGTCTACGACGAATATGTCTAGACTTACCGTTGTATATCACATTTTGTGCCCTAGATATAGCTGCTTGATTGTCGCAGTGTATACATATAGCGGGCACTGGCTTTTGCCACAACGGTATATCATCTAAGAATTGTCGAAGCCATTCTGCTTCTTCTCCAGCCTTATCTAAGGCTATGAATTCCGATTCCATAGTGGAACGGGCAATACATGTTTGCTTAGAAGATTTCCATGATACCGCTGCTCCTGCTAGAGTAAATACGTATCCGCTAGTTGATTTTGATTCCTCAGAATCTGCAATCCAATTAGCATCACTGTATCCTTCCAGTACAGGAGGATACTTTCCATATCTCAAGGCATATTCCTTGGTATGTGATACGTAACCCAATACTCGTAGTAGAGCGGTCCAATGTAGATCACTAGGATTACTAGTATATCTACTCAACTTGCTTACAGCGTAAGCAATATCGGGTCTAGTGCAATTCATTAAATACATTAGACTTCCGATAATCTGCGAATACTCCAACTGGCGTATTCCAGTTCCTGTATTCTTGTGAAGGTGGACGTGTGGGAGAAAAGGATTTGTATTCTCTTTTATCCCATGATCCTTGAATCTTTCTATCATCTTATCTACGTAGTGAGATTGAGATAGACTGATTCCATCTGGTGTTCTAGTAATTTTAATTCCTAAAATTACATCAGCAACCCCCAGATCCTTCATATCAAAACTGTTGGATAACATTCTTTTAGTGGACTTAATAATCTCAATATTAGTCCCAAGTATCAACATGTCGTCTACATAAAGACAGACAATGATACATGCATCTCCAACTGTTTTCGTGTAAACACACTTATCGCATTCATTGATAGTGAATCCATTTTTGATCATGACACTATCAAATTTCTCATGCCATTGTTTTGGAGCCTGTTTTAAACCGTATAAGGATTTTACCAATTTACACACCTTGTGTTCTTGGTTCTTGACTATAAATCCTTCTGGTTGCTCCATATAAATTTCTTCATTTAATTCACCATTTAAGAATGCAGTCTTGACATCCATTTGATGGATATCTAAGTTGTGCAATACTGCAATCGCAATCAACATCCGAATGGACGTTATTCTTGTTACTGGTGAATATGTATCGAAGTAGTCAAGTCCTTCTTTTTGCCGATAACCCTTGGCTACTAATCTAGCCTTGTACTTATCGATAGATCCATCGGGTTTTAATTTTCGTTTGAAAATCCACTTACACCCAATTGGTTTACTTCCAGGAGGCAAGTTTACCAATTCCCAAGTATGATTACTTAGTATGGATTCTATTTCGCTATTTATAGCTTCTTTCCACATTTGTGCTTCTGGGTTTGACATAGCCTCTTTAAATGTTTGAGGCTCGCTCTCAATAGCGTATGCTATGAAATCTGGACCAAAAGATTTTGAGATTCTAGATCTCTGACTTCTTCTTGGTTCAATTTCCGCATTTACATTTCGTTCCTCGGGGCTTTCGTCCCTGAACGCCATCTCGTGTGTTCTTTTCCCAGAAGTCTTATCTGCTTCCCGTTTGTACGGAAAGATATCTTCAAAGAACACAGCATCTCGAGATTCGATAATCATGTTTACATGAATATCTGGTATTTCTGATTTATGAACCAAAAACCTATAGGCACTACTATTCAAGGCATAGCCTATGAATATGCAGTCTATAGTTTTTGCTCCCAACTTAGTCTTTTTAGGTAATGGTGCTAGCACCTTTGCAAGGCACCCCCACATTTTGAGGTAATGGTAGGAAGGTGTCCTTCCATGCCATAACTCGAATGGTATAAGACCAAGTTTCTTGTGGGGTACTCTATTTAGAATATGATTTGCAGTTAATAGAGCTTCCCCCCACAAGTTCTGCGGAGCTCCAGAACTTACGAGCATGGAGTTAACCATCTCCTTCAAAGTTCTGTTCTTCCGTTCAGCAATTCCATTCTGCTGAGGAGTGTATGGTGCTGTAGTTTGATGTATTATACCAAAACTAGCACATAACTCACTAAAATCATTTGATTCATATTCTCCGCCTCTATCGGATTTAGAATCTTGATTTTCTTGTTGAGTTGATTCTCAACTTCGGCTTTATATGTTGTAAACATATTTATTGCCTCATCCTTACTGTTCAAAAGATACACATAACAGTATCTTGTACAGTCATCGATAAAAGTAATGAAATACTTTTTACCGCCTCTAGTTGGCATAAACTTCAAGTCACATAGATCGCTATGAATTAACCCTAAAGGTTCTGTATTTCGATCTATTGAGTGAAATGAATTTTTAGCCAACTTGGCCTCAACACAAACCTCACACTTACGAATTTCTTCCAAGTTGAGTTTAGGAATATATCCCAGATTAGACAAGTTTTTCAAAGACTTGTAATTTACATGCCCTAATCTAGCATGCCACAGAATAGGAGACTCAAGCAAATAAACAGAAGATTTTCCTTTTATTAGCTTTGGGTACAAATACACGGACTTTTTATCAACCACTGCAACATTGGCTTTGAAAAGTCCATCTACAAGATAACCCTTTCCCACATACATCCCTCCCTTAGTAAGTACAAATTTGTCGGATTCAAATACAATTCTAAATCCTTTCTTACTAAGTATAGATCCGGAAATCAGATTCTTTCGGATGTCTGGAACATGAAGGACATCGTTAAGAGTAAGCTCTTTGCCCGATGTCCACTTCAGGATGACCTTGCCCTTTCCTTCAACCTTTGAGGAAGCTGAATTACCCATGAATAATTGCTCATCTTGCTCTAGCCTTTGATATTCTGGGAATAACAATTTCTCCGAGCAGATGTGCCTGGTAGCTCCCGTGTCTACCCACCAGTCTTTGTTATTGGTTGTCAGATTTACTTCTGACACCACAGCAGAAAGACTTGGTGATTCATGGTTGGTCATGTTGGCCTGTGGGTGGCTTTTCTTGTTCTTCTTTTGACGGCTGCGGCATTCATTTGCTTTGTGACCTTCTTTGTTGCAGATGTAACAGGTCCCTTTGAAGCGCATGGTTCTGCCGTCTTGAGCCTTGCCTTTGTACCCCTGGGAAGGCTTCTTCCTCTTCAAGCTTTTGGAAGTAGATGCTTTCCCCTTTGAGTCCTCGATCACATTTGCTTTTGCTTCGTAGGAGTTCTTGCTGCTCCTTTTCTCGGACTTGCGGTTGTCCTCCTCTATACGAAGCCTCACAATGAGATCCTCCAACTTTAGCTCCTTTCTCTTGTGCTTCAGGTAGTTCTTGAAGTCTCTCCACGCAGGGGGGAGTTTCTCCACGATGGTTGCAACCTGAAAAGTTTCAGGAAGAATCATACCTTCGGCCTCTATCTCGTGCAAGATAAGTTGGAACTCTTGCACCTGACTGATGACAGTCTTGCTATCCACCATTTTGTACTCTAGAAATCGTCCAACGACGAACTTCTTGGTACCAGCATCTTCAGTCTTGTACTTCTTGTCAAGACTGGCCCATAACTTCTTTGCCGTAGTAATCGGACTGTAGACATTGTAAAGAGAGTCATCCAGTCCATTAAGAACATAATTTCGGCAAAGGAAGTCACCTTGTGTCCAAGCATCGAATGCAAGGACTGAATCCCGATCAGTTCCGGGTTCTGGTGGATCCTCCTGCAGGAATTTGGCCAGATGTAGAGTGGTCAAGTAGAAGAGCATCTTCTGTTGCCATCTCTTGAACTCTGTGCCATCAAACTTTCCTGGCTTCTCCGGCTTCGGGTTAGGAAGTGGAGTTGGCATCAAACTTTGGAGCGGTATGTTTGTTGCCTTGCTGGAGGTATCTTGATTTGTATCAGACATCTTCTGCAAGTTCAAGCAGAACTGAAGTTAGAACTTCAATATTAATTGTCTTAAGATTATTGTTGGGTATTCTGCTTAACAAGACTCAATCTGACAACTTATCAAGATCACTGAGATATCAACAATCTAATTGGCCAGGTCGGCAAATATCAGGTGGGAGGTTTTCCGTTCAATAGAACGTTCCTTAATTTAAGAACCACCTTTCAATTTCCTTCCTTGGTTTAAGCACCAATTAGACTGAATCCAAGTCAGTCACAATATACTGTAAAGTATATCCCCTGTATAAAGGATTTAATCCACTTATACAGTTTCACTTAGACTGAATCTAAGTCAATCTCGATATACTGTAAAGTATATCCCCTGTATAAAGGACTTAGTCCACTTATACAGTAATTGAAGTGAGGTACGCTTACAGCGAATCTCCTTAAGACAATTACGTCCCCCGCACCGGTGCTTACGGGATAATGGACGCTGGTCTCCCAAGATACAACACTTCTTCACGGTATTTGGACAGCACTACCAAATACCGTACGGTCGAACCGTAGTCAACCAGTACCTACACAGGATTAGCAAAACAGCGGTATAACGACAAATTTCAAATGAATATTTGTCTTACTCTTTTGGAGGAACACCCACTGTTGAGGACGTAGAAAGGTTGAAGAATTTTGGCAGAATCTCCTTTAGGAAGTAGCTTCGGATTCCCACTTCACTTGAAAGTCGCGGATTCCCACTTCGTTGGAAGTCACTTCTGGAATTCGTGGATTCCCACTTCGCTGTTGGAAGTTGCTCTGGAAGTCGAGGAGTCGCACTTCGCTGGAGCCCAGTTCAGAACGGAGTCAGAACTTATAGAGAGAGGGAGAGATCTTTCAGAAGAGAGAAAGATTCTTCAGTTTTGTGTGTTAGAGAATGGACCCCTGGAGCGCTTTTTATAGCGCTCTGGAGGGGTATTCTCGTCCGCCAATTCCCAACAGTTGCGACGGTTCTGTCCGAACCGTCGCAACCGACCAACCGCTCTGTCGGTTTTCCGACAGCGGTTGGCGAACGGTCGGATCCGTTCGCGCGGGCGGACACCCGTTGGAGTTTTCGAATCCTTCCGCGGGCGGGTTGGATTAACGTCCCCTGATTCAAAAAGAGAACCAGGTAGGGAACTCTGATCAGACCACGGACCACGGACCACGGACCACGGCCCAGGCCCAGGCCCGAGCCCGAGCCCGAGCCCCGGCCGGCCGGCCGGCCGGCCGCCGCCAGCGGCGGCGCGCGCGTGCGTGCACGTACGCATGTACGAGTATAGTTCCCTCCTTTTCGCGCGCGAAAACTCCAAGTACCCAAGGGCACGCCCTTGTTCTCAATTTTCTCTATATATACACCACAAACTTCCATCCCACGGCCAATGTGGGACTAAATGCTTTAAGCCACCTTTAGTCCCGTTTTGGCTTTGAATTAGGCAAACTTTGGACTTGAATATCTCATTCATTCGAAGTCGGAATTGAACATGTGAATATACCACGTTCATCACAAATGGAAGGAGAACACACTCCAACCATCATCCGGTTGATTCCATCAACGGATCTTGCCATAATTCAACTCGAAGATTCACCTTTATATTCTTCAATTCCAACAATAGCACGGTTACCCTTCCGTACGAAGTACGGGGAAAATATGGGAAGGAAAATACTTAATTTACCTGGCAAAGGACTGGGAAGTTGTCATGCCCAGCTTCCCAAAATACTCGTAAACGGAGTCGCGACGAGAGTCAGTGGCGTATATACGCGAGAAGAATACCCCACATATACACGCTAAGCTTAAAGTAACCTGAACAAGTTATATCAATTAATTATGATAGCATGATAACATTGCAACAGTACAGATAAGTGTCCACACATGATAACAGATGGATAAAATAATAGATCAAGTACTGAGTCCAATGTACAGAATCGTGGAAGCAACAAGAATAAAGAAAAGTAAGAAAAGATACTGAAACTGGAGAATCAAGTATAGAGAACTCTCTGGCTCTGACGAGATGTGATCGTCTCCAAACACCTGATCAGTAATAAAATAATCATAGAGTTGGACATGCAAATCTAGGGAGTCAGAACTCCTAGTGAGTGTGTGAAATAAAGGGGAAGGTGCATGTGCATATAATATGATGAAATACAACATAATAATAAAACGGTCAAGCATGAAGAACATTATAACATACCGCATATAAATAAATAATGATGATAACAGACTACTCTAAAACCATGTGGTAAAGTCAGGTGACTATCATAGTCTATATATCAAGTGGATAAATTCAGTCAATGTTAGAGGCCAGTGTACAATCATGTGTCCAACAAAGTATACGTGTATAAGGTGAACACAATCAGTCACAACATATTATGAACAGTTCATTATTATTTATTATGTCAGCGAACACCAATTTTCTCATGTAGTATACGTATCTCATATTACGCCTACTACACGTGTCAGTCGGGTCCTATATTATTGAAACTGATAGTGGAGACACCCATATTTTAGATGGGTTTCTTGCATACCCGAGATCACGGCCCAGACGTCTGGCACTGAACTAGGCAGTACCGTTAAGTACTACAGTAACAGTATAACAGTAACAGTATGAGATTTCAGTCATCTTTGGGAACTCTACAGTGGAATCCTATCTCGACTGCACAACCTGTATCCTAATCCCAGCGTAAGTTATCCATTTACATTATTATTTATTAAATTGTAACAATCAATATTCATGTTACCTAGAATGCTGGAACAATACAGTGACAGTAACATTACAGTATATTAGTAAACAGTAATCATATACACGGTGAACAGTAACAAAAACAGTAAACAATATCAGTAATCGTGTATACGATAAATAGTAAAACTGTACATATGGTTACGGTCTAACAATACTTTCTCAGTATATGAAATAATACTAGTAACAGGTCTAGATACTAATTCTTTACAATATAGTCCCATCTAAAATCAATCAAAATCTCATCCACCAATATTATATCTGTAACTGATTTATCAACTCATAATCTCAATGGTATCATCATGAACATACAATACAGAGTCTGTGACAGAGTATCCGACACAGTAAACTACAATCTCAATAAACAATACTCAATTATCTTATTCTATTAATCTACTATAATACTCTAAGTCACCAATAAGTGTGATCGATCAATAACTATCATAAAACTCTGAACATATGATATGGTCACCGATATCAATGAAATCACTCTCACAATAACTCTATCTTTATAACTGAATAACTGAAATAGTCAAGAACTAATCATGAAGTACATGATATATCCTCGAGATCAACTGAAACAACGAATACCGAGATCAAAAATAAAAAATAAAACATCCTCAAAATCATAACTAAGAAGTGTAATATTCTCGATCAACATGAAATCTAGATCATCTATACATCTAGTATTCAATATCAATAAGATCATCAATACTTAATTAATGTAATCAGCGTAAATCTAAAAATCTTTTTTTCAATAATCCAAAACCAAGATCATATTACACATCGGTATCAAAGGTAAAATATATGCACAACACTTGATGATAATCTAACAAAATCAATCTCATCTAACAAAATCAATCTCATTTATATATTGATCAAGATTCAATGTAAAGAATATAAATCTCAGGTCAACTCCAATTCTAACTAAGTCAATACCAATCTAAGTATCGATAAATCAGTCTATCAATGAAGCAATATCCTATCTAAGTCATACTCAAGATCTAAATGAGTCCCGATCAAAATAATCACCAAACAATTATCGATAAATATTTCACATAAAATATGTCATCTATCCTCAAATATAAACTAGGTCAGCTGATCAGTAGATCGAATCAAGTCACAATCTAAGGTATACTACAACTAGTTCTGAATCAATAGTGGCAACCAACTATCACATGAAATGATGCAGATAAATGCTCATATCTACTATACAAATAAAGTGAATACTCACTGACATCACATGAAATGATACATATAATCATACTGGTAAAATAAATCAAACGTTCACATGAAATAATACGAGTACACAAACTCATTGACAACGGTAAATAAGAAAAAAAATACAAGATCAAATACTCACATGAAATGACGTAGTTTTGGGTCCTAATCGTCATTTGGTCTGCACTGCACGAACGTCCGGATCTCCGAGTCATCTCGTGTGTCGGTCCTCGAATCACCTGACGTATCGGCACTCTGCGAATACGAATCCAGATCGGGTCCGGGTCTTGGTCTTCTATAAACGTGACTCCGATCTCTTGTCAACTGAAACGCACATAATAAACACAGACACACATGCACATAAATACACTTATACGCACTCATACATACACAACACATACACGTACACGTACTCACACACTTATATACATACATACATACACCCAACACACAAATAACACACACATACATGCCCATCACTCACGCACACATTCACACACGCTCACAATAACACAACATACATGCATATATACATATATAAACACACCAAAAGGGAATAATAACACACATACACACAAATATATCCTACACATACCTATTACACTCAAATATATATAACACAGAGAGAGAAATAGCAAGAGGGAGGGAGAACCTGAGTTAGGGGGAAGAGCTCGGACTCACACATCAGGGGGTGAAGGCAGCGGCGCTCGACGGCACAGCGGTACGGCTGGAGGTGAGGGGATGCACGATAGGGGGCACAATGATCGACAACGCGACGGAAAAAGGCGTCCATGGGAGGAGATGTATGTTAGGCCATGGTGCCGCGGCTCGGGGATGTGGCCAAGGTGGATGGCTAGCCAGGGAAGTGCTACCAGGTGCGGGTGGGCTGCGCTCTTGGAAGATCTAGGGATGCAGGCGGCCGAGGGGTGTAGGCAATGTGAGGAGTGGAGGAGGAAGGGGTGCAGGCCGTGATGGGGTCTCGACCAAGGGGTGATGCTTGGTGGGGAGATGGTGCGTGGCCAGGGGGGAGGAGGCGCTGCAACAGGCTGCGGGAGGGCGGTGTACGGGGTGTTCGACCATGATGCAGGTGAAGTGTGGGGTGTTGTATGTTGCGTGGAGATGGGGAGTTGGTGTGCTCGGCTTGGTGGGGAGGAGATGCTCCGGCCACGCGGCGGAGGAAGAGGAGGCAGCCATGGTGAAGGGGTGGTGGTGCAGGTGGCTCCGAGGGCTGCCGGAGGACACAACTGAGCTCGCCGGCGGAGGAAGATGTGCACAGACTGATCAACAGAGGTTGGGAGGGGGATGGTAATCACGGCCTCGACAAAGGAGAAGATAGAGCAGCCAGAGGAGGAGCATGGTCGGAGAGGACTCGGGCTCCAGCAAGTGGGAGGAGATCGCGGCGTCAGGGTTGTCGCGACTCAGGCATGGGCTGCAGTATGGAGATGAGGAGATTAGGGTTAGGTTTAGGGTCTGTTTGGTTGTTGTAACTGGCCGTAATTCGTAGTTGTAATTGATAAAGTCTTTTACAATTGTAAATGAGTTACATGTATGTAAATTTTACGGTGTTTGGTTGGTAATATAAAATTGTAAAGTGAGAAAGTGTATTGTACTTTACGGTGTTTGGTTGTCGTAATGTATAAGTCGTAAGTGAAAAGGTTGACCACAAAATTAATTATTTGGTGATTTTAAAAGTTTTAATATTGCAAATAAATATTAAAAAAGTTAAATATTAAAAAATTTTAATATTAATAAAAAAATATTACAAATTTGTATGACCACAAAATTAACTGTAACTGGGCTGTAAGTGAGTGGTAACTGGGTTGCAAGTGAGTGTTAGTTGAGTTACGTAAGTCTTTTACGAATTACGGTCCAAACAAACGCCGTAGTTGTGACTGGGTAGTAGGTCATTTACGAATTACGGAGTTTTACGAGAAACAAACGGCCCCTTAGATGATACGATTATATATAGGGGTAGATTGAGTTACAGGGTTTCAGGTTATTGGTTATAGGGTTAAAGGTTATTGGGCTATGGGTTTAGATAATGAGTATGGGTTGGATTTTGGGTTAAAAGGTATAGGATTAAGATGAAAATAAAGTATAACAATAATATTAACATTATTAATCATAATACATAACAATAATATTAGTACTAATAATAGCAACAAACTAATATTAGTAATAGTAATTAATAATAACATTAATTATAGTAATAATTCACAATTATATTGCTAATAATAATTATTAACAATAACGATAACAAACATAATAATAATAACAATACTAATGGTAGTAGTAATAATAATACTAACATTAATAATAGTCTATAACAACTACATATTAATAACTATTTAAAATAATTACTAATAATAATAGAAATCTATAACAATTAGTTATCAAAATCCACATAAAATAATAATAACTCTTAATACAAATCATATATATATATATATATATATATATATATAATATATATATATAATATATATATATATATATATATATATATATAATATATATATTAAAATATTATTATACATATTAAATCATGTATTATATATTAGGGATGTTACAGAAGTACATTGGAAGTTCAGAGACTGTTGGTAGAAAGATTTATGATCACAATAACCTGTGCATGGATGCTGCTTCATCAGAAACAACTTCTTATCAAAGCATGGATCCTCTAAAGTGGATGGTTTGTTACCTCCACACAGTTCTCGTTACAGTAAGGATGATTTTCTACAAAAAGTGAAGTACCCAGGAGTCAGTATTCAAAGGATGTACAAAACTTGGGAACGTATATTAGCCGATTCATTTGAGTGGGCTACTACTCAAGAAAACTTCCATATTAGACATGGTCAATATGTATCAAGGCCAAGGAAAGATGAGGTCATGGGGAACAGTTCTTGGGAGAGGTCACAAAATAAACTGACTGTGCCTTTTAAACGCAGAGTGCCAACCATGGCAGAAAGGGATTGTGGGTCAGTAAACCCAATCTGTGCAAGCCTGGAACTGGGAAGGCCTTCTTACATGAAATCAAAACTAATGATGAGGCAGGGACTTCATCAATTGAGGGTGTAAAGCTTGCATCTGTTCGTGTTTCTCCGAGTGAAGAGGATAAGTCATCTGTGAGCTCTAGAACTGAGCTGCCTTGTGATAGCACTACCAGGGAGTTCTTCACTTCTATAGTCAGTTCACATGTGTGGATTCCTATCGGTAAAAAAACACTCCCTAATGTCACAAACCAGCATAGATATTGATCATACTAGTATCAGAAAAGTAAACCACCATCAGGCAGTAGATAATGATGCTTTTTGTGGAGCATCCTTTGGTTTGGACATCACCAAGATGTGCACAATAATTGTTTGGCAAATGGTAGACAAAAAAACTTAGGGAACGAAAAGGATGAGTATTGTTCTGCATCTGGTTATATATCAAAGAGTTTGACTGTATACATCTGTTCAGATCCGGCAGAACAAGCTCTTAAAGCTTCTTACACATCACAAATATCTTCTGAAAGTTTTCAGCTAGCAACAGGCAGCCCCATTGCTGAGTTTGAGAAACTGCTTTATTCTGCCTCCCCAGTTATTGCGCCTTCATCTTTTCAGCAGTACGATGTGGTTAAACATGAGCCTATATTGGCTTCATTTTTCAAATTCCCAAACCTAGCATTGCATTACGAGACGTTTGGAATTGATATGAAGGACTAGGGAACTACGGTTTGCAAATCAAGGCAAAAAATACTCAATTGGAAGCTGATTTATCATTTTATGCGCATTTTGTCCGTTTCTTTCAGCAATACAATTATTTGGTTGTCCTTACCATTCTGTTGGAAGCAGCTCTGGGAATACAAGCACTCACATGCTAGAAAGGGAAGATACTGAGGAGCACGTTGTCCTTCCTTGTCACTTCACATTTCATCTCTTGAATGGTGGGCAGAAACAAGTTCTCCTGATCCTGTTGGTTTGAATAAACAAGGTCATGTGGCCTAGCTACTTCTGATAGAAGTGGCTGATCTGCATCTGCTTCTTCAGTTTGTCCATCTGATGATTCTCATGTGATATTTGAATATTTCGAACATGAGCCTCCCCAGTAACGCAAGCCACTGTTTGCAAAGTGAGGAGTAGAATTCATTTTGTTCATAGTGCATTTTCTGATGGTTATTTTAACTGGTGGGGGATGCATCTTATCTGATTTGTTAATCTCACATTAAGGTGGACCAATAACCTTGGTTAATTAATTGGATTCTAATTAAAGTTAACTGATATTAAAGATGCCCATATTAAAGTGACATTTATATATAAGTTAATAATAACATGAGGTATAAAGGAAGCATGATGGGTGGTTTTATCTCAGGGTTATTTTAGTAAATATTGGACCCCTTCTCTCCTCCTGAAAAAGAATATAACCTAGGCTCATTGTTTTATGAGTATGAAATTGAATCCATCATAATTGCAAGGTTGTGAAAGGAAAAGGAGATAGAGAGAAGAAGGGTCTGCATTAGGGTTTCTTGCAAGATTAAAGAGAAAGATCAGATCTTCATCCATCAACCTTCTTCTTCCATCCTTCAATGGCTGCAGGTATGGATTTATGTGCATTGTTTTAATTATATGATCTATCTTGAGATGTTTTGATTCTAGATCCATGGCTAGTTTTAATCCGCATTATAGTTTCAAATTCCTTACATTTGGTATCAGAGCCTTGTTTTAGAATCAATACATCTTGGATTATGGATTATGGAAAATTAGGGTTTTTGATTAACAGTTCATAAAATCAAATTTTTGATCTTTTAATTGTAGAATTTTAAGAGGATTCATTAACCCTAATGTTCTGTTCAATCTCCTCTAATTGTACAATTATTTGGGATCAAATTTCATAAATTAATTAACCCTAATTTTACCCTAATTAAGTATTTCCGCCGGCAATCTGGAACTGCCCGCGATAACAGTTTTGTCAACTATTAGTCGACTAGCCCGAAATACTAGTCGACTAACTATTTTTCCAGAAATTTAAGAACTCTCTGTTTCGGTACAGGAGTCGACTAATTATGTTGAGTAGTCGACTAATAAAAGGTATAGTCGACTTGATATTTTGTGCAGTCGACTAATAAAGTTATAGTCGACTAATCAATTTTCCTAAGTCGACTAATAATTTACCGAGAGTTGCCTTCCTTCAGGAGTCGACTAATAAAATTTTGTAGTCGACTAATAAAACTTATAGTCGACTAATAAAAGGGTATAGTCGACTAACTTTTCTTGCCCTAGTCGACTAGACCTAAATGTATAGTCGACTTGACTTGACCCAAGTCGACTAGTCCTTCTTAGTAGTCGACTAATGATTGATGTTGGTCAAGTAATAGAATTGGAGTATTATAGTGTTACTCAAATAAAAGATTAGAGAATATTATTGGTTAGTTTTGTATTCATAAGGCTTATTGATTTAGTAGTTGCCAAAGTGACCTAGGTTAGTAAACCTTATGAATATACAACTACATAAAAGACTTGTCAATGTAAGTGACATTAAAGACAATAATACTCTCGATGGCGGTTCTAGTTAGGAGATTGGGACTAGCCCAAAGGATAGTCTCTTTCAAATAATTAAGAACCGGGGTAGGGTAGTTATGCAACTTAGTGGTGTAGAATTGGATACCCAAAGGTAACATGACTTACTGTCTAAGTAGCATAAATTATATTAGACCTACATAGGTGATAAAAGAGTCTCACCTAAAGAGTGAACACTAGATATGCTTAGGTTTCGCCCAAAGGAGAAATCAAAGTGATATCAATAGTTCATCTTAATTAAATTTAAAATTTTGTATTGATTCGAGGCATTAATGTGAGCTTGTCCTATTATGTTTCAGTGAACGTTCCCACTTCCCTTCACACTCATGCGACTAGCATTCCAGCCCTGGATGGTACAAACTTCTCTGAGTGGTTTGAGCATGTACAGTTTACACTGGGTGTTTTGGACCTAGACATGACTCTTTTAGTAGAGAAACCTGATGAAGTGACTGCTGAAAGTACTGCAGAACAGGCTAGCCATGCCAAAGCTTGGGAAAGGTCGAATAGACTCAGTCTCATGTTCATCAAGATGACCATTGCCAATAACATCAAGACTTCACTCCCACATACTACTAAGGCATCTGAACTTTTAACTGCTGTTAAAGACCGATTTAAGTCTGCAGATAAGTCATTAGCTGGCACCCTTATGGCTGAACTTACCACCATGAAATATGATGGTAGTAGAGGAGTTCAACAACACATTCTAAATATGACTGATAAGGCTGCGAAGTTAGGATCACTGGGAATGAAAGTGGATGAATCCTTCTTAGTACAGTTCATCCTCAACTCACTTCCCTCTCAGTTTGGGCCATTCAAGATCCACTATAATACTCATAAGGATAAGTGGAATCTGAATGAGCTGACTGGTATGTGTGTACAAGAGGAAGTGAGACTGAGGCAAGAAGGGCAGCACTCAGTGTTGGCAGTAACTCAAGGAGGTATCCATAAGAAAGGTAAATATGAAAGAGGTAAGAGGTTTCCATCAAAGAAAGGAAATGACCATGGGGAAAGTAGCCAAGGTCATAGAAAGGTTTTCACTGTCAAATGCTACTTCTGTGACAGAAAAGGACATGTGAAGAAGGACTGCAACAAGAGGAAGGCTTGGTTCGAAAAGAAGGGTATGAATCTTTCTTTTGTATGTTATGAATCAAATCTTGCTGAAGTACCTTCTAATACTTGGTGGATTGACTCTGGAGCCACAACTCACATAACTAATTCAATGCAGGGATTCCTTACAACCCAGAAACCGAAGGAAAGTGAGAGATTCGTCTTTATGGGGAACCGTCTCAAAGTGGAGGTCGAGGCTGTTGGTACTTACCGACTGATCTTAGAGACGGGACATCAGATGGATCTTGAGGATACTTTTTATGTACCTTCGATTTCTAGGAACTTAATGTCATTATCCAAATTAGATGTTTTTGGATATTCTGTTTTATTCAGTTGTGGAAAACTCAGTTTAATGTTTAATTCAATGACGGTTGGACATGGAATTTTATGTGATGGTTTATATAAAATTTCATTGAATGATGAGTTTGCACAATCTCTATTATCTCTGCATTCGAATGTTGGTATTAAACGTGGCTTAATTAATGAAAATTCCTCTATCTTGTGGCATAGACGACTGGGGCATATCTCCAGGGATAGAATAGTAAGATTAGTGAAGGATGGGATTTTAGATAACCTAGACTTCACTGATTTTGATGTGTGTGTAAATTGCATAAAAGGAAAGCAAACTAAACAAACTAAGAAAGGTGCCACAAGAAGTAAAGAACTCCTTGAAATAATTCATACAGATATTTGCGGACCACTCTCCATTCCATTTTTTCGGAAGAGAGATATTTCATTACCTTTATAGATGATCTGTCACGTTATGGTTATGTGTATCTAATTAATGAAAAGTCTCAGGCTGTTGACATCCTTGAGGTGTTCATTACAGAAGTCGAGAGACAATTAGATAGAAAGGTTAAAATCATAAGATCAGATCGAGGTGGTGAATTTTATGGTAGATATGATGAGTCAGGACAAAATTCTGGCCCATTTGCCAAATTTCTAGAAAAGCATGGTATTTGTGCTCAATACACAATGCCAGGTACGCCTCAGCAGAATGGAGTTGCTGAAAGGCGAAACCGGACACTTATGGATATGGTTAGGAGCATGATGAGCTTCTCTAATATACCCAATTCATTGTGGAATGAAGCCTTAAAGACTGCTATGTATATCTTGAATAGGGTTCCTAGTAAGGCAGTCCCAACAACTCCTTTCGAGTTGTGGACTGGTAGGAAACCTAGTTTAAGACATTTACATGTTTGGGGTTGTCCAGCAGAGGCTAGAATATATAATCCATAAGAAAAGAAATTAGACTCAAGAACAATATCTGGGTATTTCATTGGTTATCCAGATAAATCTAAGGGGTACAAATTTTATTGTCCTAACCATAGTACAAGAATAGTTGAAACTGGTAATGCCAGATTCCTTGAGAATGGCGAAATTAGTGGGAGTGATGAACCAAGAAAGGTAGATCTTGAGGAAGTAAGGGTAAATATCCCAATACCCTTTCCTTCAAGAGAAATTGTTGTCCCTCGACTTGATCATCAAGCTGAGATACCAGAACAACATAATGATGTTGGTTCACCACTCCATGAGGATATTGCTATTGAAAATATTGTAGAACCACCACAACCGGCAGCTTTGAGAAGATCTCAAGGGAAAGAA